>CBVK0101020791.1:0-10079 GCA_900067695.1 Picea abies
CCACAGGGTAAAACCTCCCTGTGGAAGTTATCAAACTGTTTACATAATCTGGGAAGATATTCCCAAGTTCAACTAAACTAGGAAACTAAAATAAAACTAAAGCATCTAAATATCCTCTAGACTGTCCATCAAATCCCATGCAATTCGAATTCACCTAAAAAGGGTCCAAAATAGACGAGTTAGAAGACTCTTTTATTAATAAAATGATAAAAATTAAATTCTATAGACTAGCTACAGAATCATGCGATTATGTAGCTAGTCTAAATGAGATACAGAATCAGCATCAGAATCGATTCAAAATCTTTTAAAAGAATTAAATCCAATTATCTTCCAATAACCATTTGAAAATGAATCATTGAGATTAAAATGATTTTATCATTCAACATTAAACATGATCAAAAATGATTCAACCGAACATAGAGATAGGAATACTCTGTTCTTTTGTTACCACAAAATCGAGTCCACGGAGTCATAATCGAACAGTAATAAGATTGTTTCATATCCAATTGAAATTGATAATCAAACATATCGTATGTGATTGTTAAACAAGAGATACGATCCAATCCAACAAAATCATTTTCCAATCGTTATAGCTATAACGATATAGCAAAAAGATTCATATCATTTAATTGAATACAAAGATAGAAATACTCTGTTTTCGATTATTGTCATAAGTCGAGTAAATGAAATCATATGTAACAGCATCATAATCGTTTCTCAAAAAATCGAATCCCTCTGTTATGAGATCGTTTTAATATTCGATTGAAAATGAAACAAATCTCAAACACTTCGTTATACTTGTCTCATCAACAGGAGAAATCATCGAATCGAACAGGATTATCACGATAACTGTATAGCAAGCGATTTAGGCTGTGAACGAATTCAAACCATAACTGACATATAACCAAAATCGTAACAGGATCAATCAAACAGAATTTGTTATAGATTTCGATCGTTGATCCTTGCACAGCGAGCAAACAAGATCGATCAATTTTGATCACAATCGTTTCAATCAAACGAATCATAACAGGGTTTGACCAATTCATTTCACAAATCTAAAATACAAAGTATTAATTATAATCTGAACTCGACTCATAGGACAAACTTGCCAAATTAGAACAAGAGAGAATCGATTGGCTAAGGTTTTCACATAGTTGTTATGATTCAGATTCATTTCCCGATTCGGGCGCGAATGTTATCTGAGTGTATTCATTATCCTTATCCTGGAAACAATCAAATATAGAACATCACATGACACAACATCGTAACAAGTATCCTCCCGAAGACATTTACCAATCATAGCATACCAATGATAACGAAACCGAATCCGAGAAAAATCGTTTTCTAAATTAAACATAAAAACTTCCTGTTGGGAGTGGGCACAAAATGAATTGAATTGAAAACACACCATTAATTTCATTGTTTCACTCAGACAAACTTAGCAAATGAAATCCAAACGAATAACCATTCCAATCCAAATAAATATCTATGAGCAAATCATATATCGAAATTCTTTCTATTTTTATCAAAACGAAGCCATGTACAGGATGATCACCAAATGATAGAGGCATTTAGATGAGTGATCAAACTATTTAAAAGCTGAATATATCAAACTAGATTATTTACAAAACAAAACGATGTCAAAACCATACCTGTGTAGCGACGAGACTGCTTGATTATGACAGCTTGGAATTTACAACAGTCGTGGTTGATTCCACGTTTTTAAACAGGATGGAGCCGGTTGTCTTTTGTTTCTTATCCACTACTTGGAGCTTGGCCTTTTGACTGGTTAGGACTGCAATCTGGTCTTCCAGTGATTGAATCTTTGACTGGAGTATAGGAACATCAATAAAATATCGTTCTAACCATGAATTGTACTGGTCACAGGGTGACTGTGTGGGTTTAGACAGAGCAGGCAAGGGTTTGGGAAAATGACCGAGGGTTTCACGAGGTAACTTAATACCTGGATAGTTAGGGTCGGCCTTTAGGCAGGGGGGTAGGTTTGATACAAAATCATATGAGGGTTCTGGACACAAACCTTGCGAGTAGGGGTACTCGCTGGTCAGAAAACGCTCAATATCTGAATCAGAATCCTCACTCAAAACTATAGGGTTAGACTCGGCAGAGGGTTTCGTCTTGTTTCTGGCCATTCTCGAAATGATCCAGGCATTCCTTTTCCCTTTGGCGTTTGCAGCAAGGTTTTCCTTGAGCTTTTTGCTCATAGGCTTTGTAATGGCTTCTGCATTCTTAGTTACAGTGTCGGGTAAGTTGATAGGAGGGTTGGCCGAGGGTTTAGGTAGTAGAAGATGTAAGGGTACAGGCGGTTCAGCCTTAGTCTCAGTTACCACAAGTTTATCAACCTGTACAGGGTCGGTGTCTTCAAAGCCATTACGGGTGATGAAGGCCTTCCAACTATCACCATGCAAGTTCAAATGATAAACAATGATGAGCTTAATAAGCCCATGGTGAAACAGGCTGTTGTCAGCCTTGTGCCTCTTAAACTTTTTGGACATTTTATATAGGCTCCGATGAAAATAGAATGGCATGTTTAGAGAAAACCCTATAAAAATCATCAATAGACGCAGGTGGTAGAGGAACACAAGCCCGTATCGACCTTCACAGGTCACAAACTGCTTGATTAGCATTAATAAATCATGCCATCGTTGTTTAAGCATAGTTACGGGCATACCTCTATCACAGGAGGTGATTTTGTGTGATTGAAACAACAATGTCCACGGCACTTCCTCGACCTTGCAATTCTTAAACCAACGTTGTCCCGAGGTAGGTAACCCTGTAGCTGAGCTGATAAACTGTTCATCAATCTCTAACTGTATATCGCTGACCTTGGCTCGACAGCCATCGAAGGTCATGGCAAATTGTCGTGCTACACAAAGGTTAAAACCCTCGAATCGTTTCACGAAGGTAAGCCATCCACTGTCTTCCAAATCTCGACGGGCATTGTCAAACATCAACAGGGATTGACTACCATTGGGTTCAACTCGCACGACTAGTGCCATGGGGCCGAACACATGGTAAGGGAAGGGTTTGAATTCACCAACGCATACAGGAGCAAAGCTACCCGAACCAACAGCAATGAACGAGCAAAAGGGATAAGCATTAATGCGAGCATGCGAAGGTGGTGGAGTCTGCCATGCAAAATATTGATTATCCAAGTACAACCGCCAATTTTCATAGCTGCTCACTCCATAATAATAGTTCACCCATTAAGTCATGTGTACAACCAATAAAATCAAATGTGTAAACCAATACGCGCCAACACTATGCCATAGTGTTTAAACACCCGACATACAAATCAACACCCAAAATCAACTATGCGCCAATGTATTGATTCATATAAACAAAGTTTAACCAAGGTGCCAAAATGATATTCATATAGTTGACAAGTCAATAAGTTATGAAAAGATTAACATAAGGATTACCCTATGCATTTCATAGAATCAATGATCAGGCAAGCCACATGAAGTGCAAATCCAAAGGCTAAATGCCTTCAATAAAACCAAGTTATACAATCAATCGAAGTATGAGAACCGATCAAAGGATATTGCCAGTTGTGTAATGATCAATAAAAGGTAAGTGCAATAGGCATAATGACAAAAGAAATATCCACAGTTCAGATAATGATCGAAAAACAACTTCGAAAGGAGAAATTTTCACGCTTACAGTCGTGAAAACTTAACGAAGACAAATGTGTAAATGTCGCAAGAAATGAAAGTGTCATCTATTTGAAAAATGCGACGAAAAACTTGATGTTTGTAAGACATAGGTGTAGGCAGCTTATAGGATCATAAAAAAAATGAATTTTCTGCCAACAGAGTTCTACCCCTTTTAGATCAATCTCAAGGTTCCATTTCTTAGAAACATTTTTATTTCTCAAATGAAAATTTTCAATCAATAATTTTTTAGATTCTTTGTTAAAATATGCATGGTGCAATGTGAAAAATTACTCCTAAAAAATTAATGTCTCTTAACAAGCCAACTCTTGTGTTATTTCTTTGTTTTCCAACAATGTTTGTGCGGCCCAATAGGTCTCTTCTTCTAATGAAACCACTTCCATATCTCCATGTTTAGTTGTTGTAATTTACTTCTCTCCATTTTGAGTTACATTTCTTTTCCTTTTGAGTGCTACAAGGGCAGTATGAGTATTCCCAAAGTTTTCTTTTGGAGGGTTTACATCCCCTCCATCACCATAATTTCTCAAATGGGAATTCTTTTGGCCAAGACTACTTCCCTGGGTTTGTTTTTTTGTCGAAGAACTCCTCTGTGACACATTTGGTGAATCGGGATTAAGGTTACCACTTCTCACGGTTCGACCCTTATGTTTATACTGGTCATTAGTGTTGACCAAGGTGTCAAGATCATCATGAACTTTGTCGAGGATGGCTTCCATGGGGTTATGATTATCCCCACTTCTTTCTTTAAATTAAGTAGTCTTCAAAACAGATGAGTTATAGTTGACTGCAGACATATGAGCTATAAACAAATCATTGGGGTCAAATCCTAGAATTCCATGGACTTCTCTTAGTTTGAAATTATAAAAATGCTTAGAAAATTCATCTAGATGAGAAATATTTTTTACAGTGATTTCCCTAATTTTCCAAGGCAATGGAATGAACTGATTCTTTCTCTTCTTATTAAAGAAAATTGCCCAAAACTTGTATTGTTTAAAAAATTCAATAACAAAGAATTTTTCTAGACACATGCAAAGGGAGTAACGATGATTTCTCCATGAAACAATATAATCTTATGATATTGAAATCATATAAGGTTTAAAAAAAACCCTTCCCTACCAAAAAGGCAACAAATTCGATAGACAATCTTGATGTGTTGGGACCTATTGAGCACTCAACACACCCTAAAATGTCTATGTCAAATTTTACTTTTGGGGTACCACTTGATCTTTTCGCACTGTCTGATTGGACCTTCAGTATGGAAAATGTTGCGTTTGCTTATCATTTTATCATTTAAGTCTCTCAAAGTTTGCTTGAGCATGCGAAAACCCATAAATTAAAAATACTAACATTTAATTAAAGAATTGACAGTCAAGACTTTTCCCTGACGCGCTTAAGAAATTTGACATCGGAAAGGATTAAGCATGAAAGGAAATCACTCGAGAGAAACAAGGTAGCCGAGCATCGATCCTCGTCGGCATCGGTAGACAGGAGTTTTCTTTCGCGACGAACTTCACCAAGGATATCGTCGATGACAGACCCCTTCGATATCGACAAAAGGCTAAAGGAGTAAGCGCTAACGAAGAAAGAAATGATATCGTCGATTGCCAACTTCCGAAATTTTTTCGGTATCGGGGGTTTTTTGAGGATGATAATCCACAAGAAAACTACGCGATAGGTTTATTTCCGAAAGTCGATCCCCAATACCTTTTTCGGCATTCGCAGTCCCAAGTCAAGCTTAGAGTGCTCGACTTAAACAAAGTCCTGAGTCCAACCAGTACCCGCAAGCTGAGTTCCTGGTCTTTAGTACCATGTGTCCCTAGTCAGTGATACCACATCAGTGTCGTACAATGAAATTGATCGGGGTCGGAGGTTTTTCGCAAAAGGATATCAACGAAGAATGCAAAGTAACTCGGAGAAAAACTAAGTATAATATCGGGGCTAACTTACAAGAAAATTGGACAAAGAACCCAGAAGATACACATGCAAAGAGAAGAAATGATGCATTCAACCGCTATAACCAGAATCATTTCGTCAAAGTTTCGAGACTTTATATATATTAGATTTTCATCGAGCTCAGGTTACATAAAGTAGACACTGTCTACACCTTTTGGCCAGCCAACCCATTTACATTAAGAACATGAAAATCTCCACACAAAAAAAGGGAAAATTATCAAAAGTTTGTATCGCATCTGAGAATACAAAACAGAGTTCGTCGATCATGCCTCTTTTGTGTGCGGACTTTCTTCTCGGTTGTTTCATGGTCTCTGAGGTGTTTTCATTTTTTGTTCTTCCAACACTCTTTGCACTTCGCGCAGCTGCACGATTGTATCTTGCGCCTCCCGAAGTTTCCTCTTGAGACAGGTTGAGTTTCCTTCAAGACCTTGTGGTGTTGACACCTCAAGGGTATTTGCCGCCAACTGCCATTGTAGTTCTCTATTTTCCTGGTAGAGTTCAACTATGGTGAGTTGTGCCTTCTCCAGTTGTTGACTAGGTTCTCAAATGATAGAACCTGAGGCTTTTGTCCTCCTCGTTCTGCTTCTGCTTCTTTGACTTGCGGTTTTTACTGGCTCGAGCCAGATAGTGCGCCTTAGGAACTCCTCGACAGTTGATCGTGCGCACGAATCAATTGGGATTTGATTTTCCTCGACTTCCTTTCTTCCTGGGCCTTCCTCTCCTCCACGGTATCTGTTGTAAGCATGTCTTCCAACCTGATTCCTTCAGGCATAACTTCTTCCACTTCAGCCTTCACACGGGACGATACCATCATTTCCACGCGAAGGTAGGAATCTCCCTTTGAAGCCTCAGGAACACCCGCTGAAAATAAGAGTGAGTCCTAGGCATTTTGGGGCTCAGGCCTGGCGCTTCGGCTACCTCACAGGCCTCGTCTTGAGTTTTGAGGAGTTCCCATGGAGCGATGGTGTATCTACCTTATGCGTGGGTGACTTGACAAAGGCCCAAAGAAAAGGATTTGATCGAGCTGGGCTCACGAGACGAGTCAGTGCATAAGCCCGGCTGGTAAGTAGAACACATACAGAACCTCTAGAATTTATAACAGAGCGGGAAGTGAGTCGAAATGTGCTAGGGAACACTGAATTCCTTGCAATGGGATGTTTTAAAGAATTTATGTGTCACATCCACACGACGGGTATGATCTGGGGTGTGTGAGATGCAGCCGATAGGATTTGTAGAGGATATGTGGTACAATCACATCGATTTCTTTTTTAAATTCCCCAACCTATATAATGCGTTGATGATGGTTGATGCACTTGCTGACGCAACTCTTGTTTGAGAAACTTGCCTTGACCTGAAGCATTTAATGACTTCCCTTATGACAGTATCCGACTCTTTTGGAACTTACTCATACTTTTGGCACATGTTCAGCTTTGACATCCTTTCTCGACCCCAAGGACCAACTGGCCACTGGCATGACTTTAACTCTCATGTTTTCTATACCTGATATTTCATGCTATGGTGCGCGGATGTAACCCACCTTAACTGAAGGAAAATGATGGCGCTAACAAAGACGGTGTAGGTAATTTCAAGGGTTGCAGAGACCACGTAAGTATCAAAAAATCAGGCTTAGCAAGATTTATAGGTATGCACCAGTCTGGATTCTTCACGCTTACATTTTTACATATATTTTTCTAAGTATTGTTCTATAAGGAATTCCTAAACGATTTTAATTCCGATTGCAGGAAAGATCCCTCCGACTATCAAGCAAAATTGGCTCTGTAACTTCGTCAAGGGATCCGAGAGAAACTGGGTCCAAAGATAAACGAGGTGATGAAGGATATCAAACTACCCGATTCGTCACACCCGACAACTTTGTCGACTTGCGCGACATAGTCGAATCGCATGCCAAAAAAGATTCGTCATGGGTCGAAAGACTAGCAAAGGTGACCGACACAGCTCCAGGACAGGCGCAACAATTTCTGGAACATCCGATCAATGCTCAGACTATGCTTCAACAGTTTAGTGCTAGTCTAGACAAATATCGGGCGCATGCAGTGGAGATCAGAGAATTTTACATGGCCCCTATGGAACAACACAGATTTCCATACGCCCAAACCTGTGAGGAGTTGTTCATCAATTAGTCGGAGTATGAGAAAAGTCACCCTTTCAAGTGATATCTTGAGTTGACTATTAAAAAAATTGTTAGAAGAGAACGCCACGTGGTAAATTTTGTTTAATTATCTACACTTAGCCATTATTTTCAGTTGAATTTTATGTTATAAATAAGAACATTGACCAATTAGTTAAGGGTCAATGGTTGGTGCAAGAAACTCTTTTTTTGGTTTGTTAAGTACTATTTCCGAGCTAGCTTTAATTGAGAAGTCCTTATGGACCAGAGACAAGTTATGTTTTCATCAAATGCATGTGTGATTGGACATGGAGAAGAACTATTTCCTATGTTGTTTCATGAATGGATGTTGTAATGAGTAAGACCTATTAAATCTATTGTTAAGTTATCTGATGCAATGTTTTACAGTTCTTTGTTTTAATGATGAATATGAATCATTGTGTTACTATGTGATGGAGGACTAGAGTAGGTGAATTATTTTGCTTGCCATCATCTTATCGCATACGTGTTTTCTTTCTGATAATTAGTATCTCAGACAGTAATTGGATGCTCACATGGTTAACATATTTGTACTAGGCCTATGGTATAGAATTGTCGTGTGCATGCATGAGTAGCGGGTTATCCCAAGCTCGGCCTCTTCTCCAGTATTAAGAATCTTTTCCTGTTTTGTTGCCAAGTCGGTTTATAACGTCTTACAATCTTATATTGGTCCCACCTAAAAAAAAATACAAAAGGAAAAAGTCCAAACTAAAGGAGATGCCTTCACAAGAAAATGTAAAGCCCATCGATTAATTGGTCGGATCGCAAGATCTGGAGAACCATTCCACCATTAAATGTTGCAGAGTCTAATTGGGCCTCAGTGGCCGGTTTAGTTCCTCTTGTTGAACTAAAGGGATCTAGAATGCATCAACATAAATGGTGCTAGAAGGAGGGCCTGAAGAATGAATGGTTGAATACATATTTCACATAATATTTCAGATAGCCTGTAGATTCAAAACAACCCACATGCATGGCTAGTCATTCCAAAGATATCCCACACACATTGAGTACTCTTGAAATGAGTAACTCACCACAGCTTGAGGAAGAACGTTTGTAATCTAACATACTTTACGCTCTCCCTCACGAGGAATTAAATCAATTCAAAAGAATCACAAGAGCATACGCCCGACAGATTGGTGTGTTGTCCTTATCTCTAATACTTCCTCGAAGAAAACAAGAAAGCAGACCAGTGGTTAATACTCCCGATGAGGTTTTTTTGCACACAGTAGAAGACCTAATAGATTTTGCAATCACCGAAATCGAACATCCTCTTAATCCAATCCATGAAATGCCAGTCGGCGACGTCTCTGAACCAGACGATTTTTCAGAAGAAGAGGAGTTTAACTCGGAATCCGAAGATATGGAAGATAACAACGACCATGATGAAGAAGGGGGAAACCCACCTCAAAACAATCAACCTTGGTTGGTCAAATATTCTTTGGCCATCCAAGGGCGAGTGCATAATCTTCCCCGACACCCGGAGAAGTTACTTCCTAAATTCAACCCCGAGACTTTAGGATTGCCAGAAGATCATATCAAGAAATTTATACTAGCGATCAAACTTATGAACGTCCAACATGAAAACGTAGTTTGCAGGTTGTTCCCCTACAATTTTGAGAACTCATCCTCCACATGGTATTTTAACCTACCTGTAGAATCCATAACTAGTTGGACAAAGTTTCAAAAGGATTTTTTAGATAAATTTGCCAAAGAAACCACTACAGGAGCTCTAATGGCTGAATTTTTCGCAGCCACCATGAGTTCAAAAGAAAAGGTTAAAGATTTCAATCAAAGATTCAAATCCATCTTAAACAAATTCCAACCCGAAGCTAAACCAACTCAGGAGTTGCAAATCGAAGTATATGTTAATGTGCTCCCAGCTTCTATTTCCATGTTTGTGAAGAGGGTTGCCAAATGAACCTAAGCTAAGAATTTTGAAGAAGCCAAAATGATAGAATTCCAGATGAAAGGGTGTAAAGAAGGCCAGGTCTCTTTAGTTAAGAAAGAAGTTGATCCGGATTATTTTCGGCACGAAATGAGAGCGGAGATATAATAAAGAAATGCATGGAGATATCGTGTATATCCAGTAATATAACAGAAATATATCATAGATACAACCATAAACACATAGATACAGTAATACACGATTTCTATTAATGAAATAAATGTACAGAGACTGTAAAAATACAGAGTGAAAGACTCGCTAGAATGATGGCAGCTTATCTCTGAGAAGAGATGTGACGGCTACTCACATTCGCAAGAAGATG
>CBVK0101020792.1:0-10079 GCA_900067695.1 Picea abies
TGCTACTCCAAAAAATGCTTTTATTCTCTGCTCAACATACTGTAACATACTCAGCATCCAACTAAGTTATTCCACATAAAAATTTTGAAGTGCATGCAATTAAAACATACACACAAAACTCTTGCAGAGCTTTATATATAAAACGTAAACAGACAAATACATTCTGTAAATGCATGGATTCATAATGAAATAATAGTAAACATATACATGCAATACACATCAATATAAAGACAGTTATAACCACACATAGGATAAACCCATAAAAATAAACACGTAAATACTAATTCATCATGTAAATTTATCACACAATTGACACGTATCTTGGTAATAATATCACCAAATGTGTGTAGACCTTCCACGAACCTCCCAACCTTAGACCACACTGCTCATCACTCTCAGTAGTGCTCACCCTCGAGATGGGACTAGACTCTACCTAGGTAAAGGGATTCCTAACCAAGCTGACTATCTCAGACAATAGGAAATATTATGTCACATGTGCCAACTCAAACTAACACCCTACAGTTCCTCATTACCCACATGCCTGTCCCACCCCAGGAAGTGTGTCATTTCTCTGCTCGACAGTCATTCAACTACCCCACTTCCTTTCTGGGCTTCAGCAACAGGATAGACAGAAAGTCTCAGAACCCTGTAGCTGCAGTTTAGCACCTTCAAAAATCAATTCCCAAAAATTCTCTCACCTTAAGAGATTTCTCATGGGCCTGACAACTTGCTTCTTCAGTCCAACTCCCAAGCTAGCAAGGTACACAAATAGGTATGGGTATGGATACAGGGTCAGGTACAATGACACGAAGGTATAGAGGATAGCTCCATGAGTGTGTGTATGATGATGGAATGATTCACTCGATGAATTAATGATGGAAGGAATCTCCAAAATGAACTAAGTCCAAACAATATGTATGAATTTTTCCAACTTGACACTTGTCATGTTGGGAGCTACTTTGGACCACTTGTCCCCATCTTTAGAACTTAGGATAAAATAATTTTCCATACTTTATGATTTAAGGAATATTAATATAATATTCCTTTTTGGCTTAAGCTTCCTAGCTTATCCCCTTTTCCTTAACTTTTATCCCCCCCCCCTTTCCCTAACTAGTGGACTTTAGTACCCTATACTCTTTTATCATGGACGGTCTCCGTGGAGTGATGTATTTTATATTAATGATGAGACATATACAATAATAGGCTCACTGGCCTTTAACATCTAGGCTCTCTAGACTAATCATCACAAGATTGACTCACCAGCCTATAAAACAAAGCATATACACAAAGGCTCCATGGCCTGAAAATCACACGCACTTAAGTTGTTGTGCGTGGTATCCTAGAATGTGCACACTTCATCATTTTACTGCCCAATACATGTGCGCACTATGCCATGAAAGGTGCATACAAAATGATATCAAACAACTCACTAGCTTAAGTACATTTTCCTTTACATTTACAATTGTGTTTGGCCTAGGGATATTACACACTCCTTTTGCTCTCTGTGCAGACTTGCACTGCTCATCCTGAGATTTTCCTTTTGGTGTTCCCTCTTGACAACCTTTCTCTTAGAACTCGAAATAGATTTCTCGCACACTCATTGCGCCTTCTCAAAGCACTCCTTGTAGAGCCCTTAGAGTATTCAACAACAATGGTGTATCTTCTTCAGAGTGTTCAAAAACTTTGATGTGCACTCCTCTAACAATATCCCTTCTAATATTTGAGATTGTTCTGGTGTGCCCTCTTGGCACGCTCTTCTTTGAACTCAATATAGATTTCAAGTGCAGTCCTTGCATTGGCTTCACAAAGTTTCCAATCACTCTGGTGTGCACTCCTTTCACAAGCCTAAGAGCCCAAAAGTACTCAGAATTTCACAACAAATAGAGAAGTCCATCTAAACTTGTAAATGTAACCTACTTTCATACATCTACAACATACATTATTAAATACAAAAAAACATTTAGAGAGTAACCATTTATCACACATGAGAACAAAAACACCTCATATGCAAGAAAAATTGCTTTTATATTAATATCTGAATGCTTGTGTACAAAGGTTTACAAAGGCTGGACTACAACAGAGTATTCAATGCTTTCTCCCCTCTCCTCTCTTGAGCTCTCTTTACTTGCCCATCAACAACTAACACCAGTGAATTTTGATACAAGATATTTTTACAAAAGAGGGGCTCCTCGAGCCTTCCCTCCAGCTACCTACTTGCATTGAATTTGCATTGAATTACATTCAATGGGAATCTAGTCCAAATTAGATCTAGATCCCTCCTACTGTCAGCCATTAAAGGCGATCCTATCTATTAAAATAACTTGGCATGTACAAATACATAGTCTTTGTTTTCCTTAAGCCTTACAGACTTAAATTACATTTAATTGCATTAATTTTTTTTAAAATTGGGTTCAAAATGAAAGGGTTTGCACCTCTCTTCCCTTGAAACTCGTTACTCCTTGTGCGATGATTCGCTTCTTTGCTGGCACTGATGAGGTGGAGTGATGTTCCTGCATCAGCTCCCATCAATGGGAATTACCTCAAGCATTTATTTCAATACTGAATGCTACAAATTTTTTCACCCTATACATAAATAAATATTTTTATATTCCTCTTATGTATTTTTAATTTTACTTCATTCATCATATTTTATGCAAACAAGAAGTTAGGGTTTCAAATTTAAGTTATTCAACAATTTTGTTTCACCT
Organism: Picea abies; assembly: GCA_900067695.1. NCBI lineage: Eukaryota > Viridiplantae > Streptophyta > Pinopsida > Pinales > Pinaceae > Picea > Picea abies. The sequence continues at coordinate 2,709 of CBVK0101020792.1, forward strand.
CTCGAATAAATTTTATAGGTTCACAAAAAACAACTTGTTTGAATTCAAAATCCATAACCCAACAAGAGAAGGCACTTGGTCTATAGTTCTGAGCAGACCACAGGGATATGTTGTCCCCTATGAAGATGATTTTAGCATTGGATTTGATCCAGTCATTAGCATGCACCATGATCGAGATTAAGGGGTCAAAATTGAAAACAAATAGGTTGAAGGAGATATTACAGAGGTCACTCATCAAAGAATCATTTCACATAGTTTTAAAGCCAAGGAATTTACAATGAGAAATAATCCCTAAGGGCCCGAAACTTAGCTTAAAATACAGGGGTGCTTATCAAGAGAAAGAAAGGTGCTTATCTCATCCAAAATAAGCTTAATCCCTTTCCCAAATGGATCCATATAATATAACTGAGGCTTAAAGAGCAAGTGTGGTCAAGGTGCGGGCCCAATCATCCAATGGATACAAAAAATCTCGATCAACGGTTGAGGACACATGTAGCATCTAAAATCATCTTGGAGTTAACACAACATTGGGGTGCGAAAACATTTTTAAGTAGCTACATGTCAAAGACTAAAAGGTGTCACATGATAATATACAGAAAATCAAACAACTCCCCTTGTGTCATGATAGTGGTATTCTGGTCTAGCCAGGATTGCACATTTTCCACCTCATCACATATATTAATGCTCATTCAGTGCCACTTGGAGCCAACATAGTGATCCAACTGGACACTAAGGAGGCTAAGAAATACTTGAAAATTCAACAGTGTGTATTTTTAAGCTTGTTATAGATCATCGTCTGTGATGAGGAGGCCCATCAAAATATTCGGTTGTAATATTGAACTCAACCATACATATACCGAACCTCGGAGGAAACTTCAATGCCTACATGGACCAATCCCAAGATATGACATGTCCATGGATACATGCTAACACTAGAATGACATTATCCATAGGGAAAAGTACATGTTTATTCAAATAGGGGCACAAGAGAGAATGTTTCAGGCGAGTGGGAGAATTCATTTACAACCTTCCAAATTGGTTGGAAAAGATGTGACATGCAACATGATATCTAGAATCAAAATTTCCATCTTTCACCCATCATCATACCCATGCATGTATCCTGATAGGGATTAGTAATAATCATCTCAACATGTCCATTCACATGATCCTGAGATTTTACTAAATTATATAAAGCATAGAAAATTGTTACCTCTCATTAGCTACCTTCTCAAACACATGTCAGGTTCTTATAAGAGAAAGATACAAATATCACAATCCACAAATCTATGAGTGATTTGGGTTCTAAAAGTGAATTACTCAGATTTCAGGTGTTTCAGATGATGACCCACCTATGTTAGTTCTCTGCTCAGGAGCGGATTATGAAACATCTCGGCACAGATGTTGGGACAATGTTCCCTTGTTGGTTTTGGAGACTAATAATATTCTTTATTTAGAAGTCTTGTTTTAGCCATGTTTGGATCCCATTTAATGACGAGAGGGTGTGGGGGGGATTTACTCCCCACATATCTCACCAAGGGGGTCCAAGTAGGGGAGAAACTAAATTTTGGATCCCACCTTGGCGGGGGTTTAGGGGGAGTGCCCCCGAAGAGAATTTTTTGGCAAATTTTACTTGTAAAATATTGTAATTTCATAGTCAATATGGATCGTCCACTATAAGGTCACATATATGATGGTAGAAGCTATGTTAGATATTTTTTCCCTAGAAGGAAACCTTGTTTTATGTATGAGGTAATTGTATTGCAGTGGGGTTTGAGAAATAATATTGTATTCTGAGAGAGAAGATTGTGAGAGAAACAAGAGGAAGTTACAATGGGTATGTTGTAGGTTGTATTCCTTCATTTGTTGGATAACAATAAAGGAATTACTTGACAATTTATATGTTGGATGTAGCCCACACTAGGTGAACCACGTATGTTTGTATCTCTATTGTATTGTGTATATCCTATGTTTTATTTCCACATTTGTTTTATTTTATTTCTCTTCAAACCTGGTTTTCTAATAACTGGTATCAGAGAGAAAGCTAACTCACAGGAGAAGAGGGTTCATGGTTCGAGTGGGAGCAATGTTGGGAGATGGAAAGTTTAGGGTCGAGAAATTTAATATCCAAAAATACCATTTATGGAAGATGCATATGGAAGATTATTTATATTAGAAGGATCTTTACCTAGCATTGGGTGGGATAGAAAAGAAAACGACAACCAAGAAGGATGAAGAATGGGAGGTTCTTGACATAAAAGAATTGGTAACGATACAACTATGCCTAGAAGCATCGATGGATTTCAATATTTTGAAAGAAAAGACAACAGAGGATTTTATGGAGGCATTGGCTAAATTATATGAAAAACCCTTGTCTTCCAATAAGGTATTTCTAATGAAGAGATTATTTAATATGAATATGTCAGAAGGTGGTTATGTTGCCGACCATGTAAATTAATTTAATATGGTTACTAATCAGCTAAGTTATGTAAAAGTAGACTTTGATGATGAGGTTAGGGATATTCAAATATTGTGCTCATTTCTAGAAAGTTGGAACAACTTTGTCATGGTTGTAAGTAACTCTATCTCTAGTTCAAACACTCTGAAGTTTGATGATGTTGTTGGTGTTATCCTTAGTGAAGAAATGCGACAAAAAAGAACATGTGAGACATCAGGTAATGCGTTGACTGTGGAGAATAGAGGAAGACAAAAGGATAGAGGAAGACAAAAGGATAGAGGAAATAGCTCAGGGAACCATGGGAATTCTAGGAAGGGAAGGTCCAAATCCATACTAGGAAAGATAGAGTGTTGGAATTGTTGGAAGAAAGGACATGTGAAGAAAGACTGTAGAGCTCCAAAGAAACAAAGAGATAGACAATGGGAGAAAAATAAATAAGAAAATGTAACAGGTGATGTGTTACAAGATTCTTTGATTCTTTCTTTAGATAATATTACTAAATATTGGGTAGTAGATTTAGGGGCTTCATTTCATGCCACACCCCATAAGAAGTATTTCCAAGATTATGTTAAAGGTGGTTTTTGACAGGTTTATTTTGGTGATGATGAACCATGTAAAATTGTTTGAATGGGTAAGGTACAAATAAAGAAAAAGAATGGAAACCAATGGTTATCGAAAGAGGTGAGACATATACAAGACAAAAGGATAGAGGAAATAGCTCAGGGAACCATGGGAATTCTAGGAAGGGAAGGTCCAAATCCATACTAGGAAAGATAGAGTGCTGGAATTGTTGGAAGAAAGGACATGTGAAGAAAGACTGTAGAGCTCCAAAGAAACAGAGAGATAGACAACGGGAGAAAAATAAATAAGAAAATGTAACAGGTGATGTGTTACAAGATTCTTTGATTCTTTCTTTAGATAATATTACTAAATATTGGGTAGTAGATTTAGGGGCTTCATTTCATGCCACACCCCATAAGAAGTATTTCCAAGATTATGTTAAAGGTGGTTTTTGACAGGTTTATTTTGGTGATGATGAACCATGTAAAATTGTTTGAATGGGTAAGGTACAAATAAAGAAAAAGAATGGAAACCAATGGTTATCGAAAGAGGTGAGACATATACCATATTTGATAAGAAATCTAATTTCAGCAAGGAAATTGACAAGTGAAGGTTGTATATCTACATTTACAGATAATACGTGGAAGGTCACTAAAGGATCACTGGTAATGGAAAAAGGAGAGAAGATAGGTACACTATATTTATGTACTGGTAATGTAGACTCTTCTATATCTTTATATTTTACAGGAGTGGATACAACACTGTGGAATTAAGGCTTTGATACATGAGTGAGAAGGGGATGAAATATGCTTCACAAAATGAATTTGTTGCTAGATCTTAAAAAAGTTTATTTAGATTTCTATGAACATTGTGTTTATGGAAAACATAAGAGTCATATTTCTCAGAGTCGCAAAGGAAAATAAGAGTGAAAAATTATAGCATGTGCATATAGATGTATGGGGACCAACTTAGGTATCATTTCTTGGTGGCTCTCATTATTATGTTACTTTTATTGATGATGCGGCTAGAAAAACTAGGGTTTATTGCATTCAAAAAAAATATGATGTTTTTGACACTTTTAAGAAATGGAAAGATTTGGTTGAGAATGAGACGGGAAAAGGTTGAAGTGTATTATATTAGATAATAGAGGTGAATATTGTAGTAAGGAGTTTGATGATTATTGTTCATGCCATGGGATTCGTAGAGAGAAGATAGTTTCAGGAACACCAAAATAAAATGGTGTGTCAAAAAAGATGAACAGGACAATCACAGAACATGCAAGGAGTATGGGATTGTATGTTGGGTTTCCATTATAGTTATGGGAAAATGGTGTGGATACTATTGTTTACTTAATAAACATAGGAACTTCAAGCTCTATGGATGTTGGCATTACAGAGGAGCCATGGATAGGTAAAAAAGTAAACTACTTATTTATGAATACTTTCAGTTGTGAAGCATTTGTCCATACTGATAAAGAAAATAGAACAAAGGTTGAGGTAAAATCCAAGAAGTGTACTTTTATTGGATACAGTGTTAATGATTTCGGTTATTGCTTATGGGATTATGAAAATCATAAAATCATTAGGAGTATAGATTTGGTATTCAATGAAAATGTCAAGTACATAGATTAATTACAGAGAAAGAGACAGGAAAAGAAAAACATAGAATACACAGTGCTTGATAAAATCAAAGAAAATGAAATTCCAAAGGTACTAGAAAATCAAAATGTACAACAACAGAAGCAATAGGTACCTCAAACTCTTGCAATTGTTGATAAAAGATATACTAGGTTAAGTAGACCCCTTGAACGATACGCTCCTTCATTGTATTATTTATTTTTGACTAATTCTGGTGAACCAAAAAGTTATGACAATACAATGTTGGTAAAAACTAAAAAGAAGTGGGAGTAAGGCATGAAAGAAGAAATGGATTCCTTGGTAAATAACCAAACCTGATACTTGGTTCAGTTTCCTGCAGGAAAATGATCATTGAAAAATAAATGGGTTTATAGGTTTGAGGAAGAAGATGGAGGCAAAAAGTGGTACAAGGCCATAATTTTTGTAAAGGGGTTTTCACAGAACAAAGGTATATATTTTGATGAAATATTTTCTCTCGGTGTTAAAATGACTTCAATTAAGAATATTTTAAGTATTGTGGTAGTATAACATTTGTATCTTGAACATTTAGATGTAAAAACAATTTTTCTCCATGGGTATTTGGAGGAAGGTATTTATATGCAGCAGCCACAGGGGTATGAGGTCAAAGGGAAGGAGAATTTGGTATGCAATTTCAATAAGAGCTTGTATGGCCTAAAACAAGCTCCAAGGAAGTGGTATTTTAAATTTGACAGGTCTATGACATAACAAGGTTATAGTAGATGTCATTCTGATCACCGTGTTTATTTTAAGACACTAGAAAATGGAAGCTATATTATCTTTCTATTGTATGTAGATGATATGCTTATTGTAGGGTGTAACATGTAGGATATGATTGTACTAAAAAATAAATTACCTAATTCATTTGTGATGAAGGATTTGGGTGCTGCAAAAAAAATCCTTGGTATGAGAATAACAATAGATAGGAAAAATTGCAAATTAACATTGTCTCAGGGTGACTACATAGAGAAGTTGTTGGAGAGGTTTAGAATGCAAAATGTAAAACTAGTTAGTACACATTTGGACAACCATTTCAAATTAACCAAGGAAATGTGTCCCAAGACATAGGATCGGATAGAATACATGTACAAGGTCCCTTATTATAAGCAGTTGGAAGATTGATGTATGTGATGGTGTGCACAAGACTATATATTGCACATGCAGTGGGAGTTATGAGTAGGTATATGAACAATCCGAGTAAAGAAAATTGGGAGGAAGTAAAGTGGATTATCAGGTTCTTGAGAGGCACTTCTACTCATGTTTTGGAGGTTCAAGCATTGTTCTACAGGGATATGTAGATTCTGATCAGGCGGGTGATAAAGATAGCAAAAGGAGTACCACAAGGTATGTTTTTATTGTAGGTGGAACAACAATAAGTTGGACTTTGAAAATACAAAAGGTTCTTGAAATTTCAACAATGGAAGCAAAGTATATTCTTTCTACATAAGATAGTAAAGAGATTATTTGGTTACAAAGGTTTATGAAGAAATTGGGAAAAAAATAAAGGAATAATAGGTTGTACTATGATAGCTAGAATCTCATTCATCTTGCAAAGAAATATTCCTTCCATTCTAATACTAAACATATATTGATTGTAAATATAATCAAGTATGGATGACTATAAACAAAATAACATAAAATAACATTGATTAGATAACATAGATAAAACAAAAAATTGAGTAAGTAAACAAATTCAATTACATAAAATCACTTGTGATTTAAGGAAAATTTCATCAACGTCATTAACCATTTAATTAACGGAACAAACAAAGTGTAAAAATCACCAACTTGTATACCAAAACTTGAGCACTAATATTACATACTAAATTAATAAGTTGCACATTAATATTCTGCTCTCCAAAGATTTAAGCAAACCGTCCAACTTCATATCTATGAGAGTAAGTGTAACAATGAGGTGTACATGTATATTCGTCTTTCTACCTTACCTAAGGTTGCACAACTTGTGCATTTAGTTATGTCAAATCGCAAGTAGTAAATTTATATTACAATAAAATCATTAAATTTAATTCCTTAAAAACCATTTATTTTGATTCTATTTCATTAATATAAAAATCATTAATAACATCATTAAAATAAAAATCATACTTATATCAAAATCATTAATAACATCATTAAAATAAAAATCATAGTTATAGATCATTGATGTTAGTCATGTAATTCATCAAATAAAACCCTAATAAATTCAATAAAATCCTTATCGTTTCTTTTTCCCTTTATGAACCTATAATTTTTATAATACAATTTTTTTATGACTATATTTATATAGATTAGAGAATCTTAAATATACGAGTAATTCGACTTGTAAAAGAAATGAAAAGAGGGTAATTAAATTTTCTGTAAGGCTCTAGCTAGAGAGTACTAACCAGCTACCTGGTGTGAGCTTACTTATGAAGGAAAAAATTGGGAAACGTTAACTATAACCTAATCGACGTTACTTAAATATCAGTCTAGAGTACATTAATTTATTAACAATGGTTATATTTACTAGCACAGTCGCAAAGTGGCTGGCAGCTAGTGAACATCGAAACGCACATAGGGATAGGGTTGGTGTTGCGGCTGGTGAACACTAAAACGCACATAGAGCTGAGGAAATCTAAAAGTTAAGTGATAATTCCAAAGGTTAATTAGTTAAAAGTGGCAATCATATGGTGGTATAGTAATTTCTTAATATGATTAGGT
>CBVK0101020793.1:0-10078 GCA_900067695.1 Picea abies
GAGGAAGGAAAAATCATATTGGAGCCTGAAGCCATCACTGACATAGGAATTCACCAGCTGAGGAATAGATCTATTTCAAAGTATCTCATTAAATGGAGGAAACTACCGACTGAAGATTCCACTTGGGAAGATGAGTCTTCTATACAGAAGCATCCAAAGTTACTCAAGTGTTGCAGACAACGCTTCTCTCAAGGGGAGGGGATGTTAATCTCTAATATTGGCTCATTACCCCTTAATTGGGACATATTACATTAGTAATATTATTTTATTTATGTCGTCTTTATTCCATTAGTTGTAATTATACCTCCTAGTCTCCTATATACCAAGGAGACATTTTCATTTGGAATCATCTTGTACTTGAACATTTATGTGGGGTAAAAGGAGGTTGTCCCCTCAAAGAGGATTATTATCTGAATTTCTCTCTTCTTCAAGGCATTGACTACTTATTCTAAGGTTTTTCTATGCTATATTGATATTTGGTTCTTAACAGTTCGACCTTTAGAAAGTGCATTTTCTTCTCTTTGATGACTAGGGAACATGGAAAAATGTTTTTCATAGTGTCAGGGATGTGGGACAAAGGTGAGACACTTAGATGTGACAATTTTTCATGTAACAATTTCCCCCTAAAGTGAGAGGTTAGAAAAATGATGATGGTCAAAACACTTTATTAAATGATGTGTGGTAAGGGTTGTTGGAAAAGGAGAGATGGATGGAAGATGAAAACAATCATAAAATAACATCTATATGAATCATCTTGAGGTAGTTATACCCATCATCGGTACAAAATGGAATTGAATAAAGGATGTTGACCAATACATTGTGGATCCATGAAATCATTGACTAAGGATATGTCCACCCATGGAAACATACAATGTGGATCCATACCTCCATGACTCGATTAGGTTGTAGTCGTGATATTTTACATAGTGAAGCTACAATATGACGAAAACATAGCAACAAACCAATACAAAGTGGATTTATTGGATAATGTATATTAGTAATATTATTCCCCATCATAGCTTGGGTAAAGTACATAACAGAGAATGCCCAACCCAGGGTCTTTATCTTGATCTTGAAATAGTATGAATCTATACATGTGAATAGATGACTTGATGTAGAACATGGTAGAAACCACTTGATTACTGGTCATTAATTTATACTATTAGCAAGTGCGAGGGAAATCACCAATGATGACAATGACTCCCAAGGTACCCTAGTACAAACTAATGAATGTGAATAAATGAGTAGAAGTTGAACATTCATTTTAATATTTCGATCAGGGGTTGATTCTTTAAACCAAGTGTAGAGAGCGAGGAAACCTTCCATTGAGGCATGTAGGCTCCAAGGCATTAATTGGTTTCTAATTCTGACTCTTGAATAATGAGTTGAAATCAATAATATTAGACTCGTCGAAGGAGGGGCATGATGTATCCCCCATAAATGAGACAAAATTGATTAGGATAGTGATTTGAGATGATAGAGAAAATGTGGGCATACTAACACATGTATGAAAATGAATAATATTGCAAAGGTTGATTGAATATTATACTTCCCTTGAATATTCTATAACATGAGAAGTGACTTGGAAACATTGAATTGATGAGGCATGGATCCAAACATAATGTGACGACATCCAAAGGCTCTCTTTGAAGGAGTCAAAAGAGTATCACAAAACATAGAATTGGTGTGACTTAAAGACATGTGGATTTACACAACTGTAAGAAAAACGTAGACATATTCCATGTTCAAGAGTGACTAAAGAATTTGTTATAATGTTTCAAAAACTTGACCCACTTCTCAAATTTTCCCCCATCCAAATAGATGAGTACTACTTTGTTTTTTAATGAGGTTGAGGAGGATAATAAATGCTCGATATAACTCACCTTCAATAAGTTCCTCTTCACACAATTGAAGAACCTGAAGAAGTAAGGATTTGATCCTAGATGGGTCCTTCAATGAGTAATTTTTATGAGTCCAAAGTAGGTAAACGCGATGACTTTTCATGTTTAGGGAATTACCTAAAGAAAAATCTAAAGATAACTTTTTCGTAAATTTTAGTCCCTCAGGCCCAAAAAAGTATAAAATAATACGAGAGAGAACTCTTCTAACTAAAGTGGTTAGAGTATTCTATTTTCATAGTTATTCTAACGAGACCGAAAAATGGTTAAACTATCTCTTGACAAATGATGTTTTCATTGTTTTTAAGAGCTCGAAGAAAGTCTAAGCATGCTCTTTGAGGATAAGGTCGTTAAAAAATGTTCTTCTTCCTGTCAAAGATACCAAGTCTAGAAAAAAAGAGTGTGATATCTTTATAGAAATCAACAAAAATCATAAAATTATCATTTTTAGGGTAATTTGATATAAAAGTGGGTAAAAATGAATTAATTAATAAGTTAAAATAGGGCCAAATGGGCTGAATTGCAATTCATTTTCACTTCATCTTGTAAAAAATGAGATTTTACCCTTTCTTGAGTGATTCTTTTGTTGCTAATTTAAGTAGATCCAGAACATTGTTTCAACTACTGTTTAGACCACGCAGGTGCTCTTTCCCTTGTCTATCTTTTCATGGTTTAATTTTCTCCTCTGAGGCAAGTTTTTCTAGGATTTTAGCTAGGCTAGGGCCTCCATGGCGCTCTCGAACAATGGCTCCCCCCAAAACTATCGTGCAGTGTGTCATATACACCATTTACATCAAAAAGAAGGGGTGTCAATGTCCTATGGACCATTCTATGAGGGCATCCGTGCTAGCAGGAAAATCCCCCCTTTAACTACACCAAGGTTTAAGATGTAGACAAAGCGAACTATTGTCTAAAAGTTAAACAATTCTCTATTCTACCCCAAACATACCAAAACGAACAAAAGGAAATAAATAAGAGAAGAGATCAGGTAATTGTGCCTTTGATCCCATGTTTGGTGATGATTTCCTCAAGCTTGGTAGTTCCAATGACTGTATGTCTCCTCCCAAGGCTTACGTACATCCAAATATAGGCAAACAAGGAGTACAAGCATGATATTTTATTCATGATTCAGGGTTATATATCAAATTCTAAGTATAATTCAATGTAAATACTCAAAACATCATCATTTGGGACAGGAAAATGCAATTCTTTTATTCATAATACAAAGAATGAAACATACAATCTCTGTCGGCCATCGTTTTGTGAACCTGGTCTGGGATCCTATTTACCATGCTCCAAGTGCACCTTTAATGGAATTCTCCTCTCAATATTTTGATCACCTCAAAGAAGGGAATGGATTGAATGGAGGAAGAAGGGGTTGATGAGGGAATGCTAGGGAAATATGTCATGAAAGGTAGCAAAATCTTGGGTAAGGAGGGGAAGTGAAATTGGTCAGAGTTTCACTGTTCTTATGCTTGGATGTGAAATGATACCCCAACACCTCCTTTATATGAAAAAAGGCTGGTTATTCGGTTGGGTGATGGGCTATAGCAGGTGATTTGGTTGGGAAATCTCCAATAGCCCATGAATTTCAATGAATTCCTTGCAAATTTTTATTTTTTTCAACTTTTGCAAGCATACACGGGTTGTAATGGTGGAGCAAGCGTATGTACGTGAGTTGTAGTGGTGAAACAAGCATATGTACACATGTTATAATGGTGTAGGGCATGCACATCTTCTAAAAAATGGTTTTTTAAGAAGATCTTCTCAGCAATGCTTTGGAAAAATATGCAAGTAAGAGGGCCAAGGCCGTGTATACATAGATAGGGAATTTTAGGGCTATAACAGTCAAGTGCATAAATCATTTTTTTTTAGTTTTTCTTAATGGAAAAACACCCATTTTCTCTCAATTTTGTACTGATGATTGCTCTTTCCATATTCAGGGTATTTCTTGCCACCATGTTGGAATGGAATGAAAAAGAGCACAAAAATGATGATTTTTCTACCTTACAATATCAAGAAACCATGAATACTCTTAGCAATTATGGGTTATTGATATTATCTAAAAACCAGAGCATGAGGAAAGAACTAATGATACTGGAACATATTATAGTGATGTGGTATGTCGTCGAATAAGTTTTGATAGTTGGTCCTCACTCACTTAAGATTGAGCTTGAGGATATATATTTTCTAAGAGGTATCTCAAATCTAGGAGCACCCATTATATTGTCTAGGTATCGGGACACGGGTAGGAATACTAACACTTATGTCTCATATTTTTTCCAAGTAGGGTCTCACAAGACCGGTGGCAATATTTCTATCAAGGAGATAAAATATCATCCTCTCGCACTGTTTCTTTTACCATCACTAAACTAGTGGCAAACACTTGTACCCACCTTATTTCTAACTCACATATGTATTATGTAGTTGAGTGAATGGAGCACAAGCGTTTCAACTAGTGTGGTGGTGTGATGACCAATTTGAAGGACCTAATCACAAGGTGTAAGACTAGGAAGAAGAAGCAGTTTAGATACGGTTCTTTACTAGTACCATTCTTTCTAGAGAGAGTTCCCTTCTTGCTTCCTCATATTCCCATGCATTTACATCCAGTCTCTGAACAAAGAATGGAGACATGAACTAGTTTCTTGGCTTGACTAGGGGTCGGTTGTCCAATTTTTTCTTTTGATGCTAACTTATTCGATTGGTAGAAGAAGATGTTGATTAATTGGATTGGTTGTCATTGATGTCAACCCTTGAATAGATTTCGGTAGTAAATTCCAGTAGCACAAAGGTTTGGGTAATGGACTGAAGTTTGCTTGATATATAATGGTACAAGTTTTGATATATTTGTAGGTAATACTATTATATATGAATATTTCATGTCATTCCATTTATGGTGGTATGTGGAACGTCACATAACTCCTCATGGTTGGAGATTTATGGCCTTACGAAGTTGGAGGACCCTCATATGTTGGATTGAAGCCCCAAAAGGTCAAAGAAGCCAAAGTTCTTGCAAAGAAGAAATTATTTAAATAATAAAGTGAAGTGACAAAGTCAAAGAGGATTATTTAAATAATAAATAAAGTGAAGTGACAAAGTCAAAGAGGATTATTTAAATAATAAAGTGAAGTGAAAAAGTCAAGTTTTGTTTAAATAATAAAGTAAATGGAGAACTTTTTAATTATGACAAGTGGTTAGAAGTGGGTTAATGCTAAAATAAGGAAAGTGGGTTAAGATGGTTAAAAGGTAACCCCTTGAGGAATCTACATGAAAGTATAAATAAGAGGAAAGGCTCTCTCATTTGAATCACACTTGAGCATATTGAATATCTACATGTGACTGAGGTAACCGAAGGATATATAAGCCGAATTTTAGAGGGAAGGTGAAGTAAAGAAGGCCAAATTTCAAGGGAGGATAAATTGTTTTGATGATGCTTTCTAAGGTATGTTATTTACAGATCATCTCACTATTTTTTGAATAACATCTTTTCTAGAATGATTTAGACCATGAAATTGGGAGGTCGTTGAGGAAACATATCCATGTAGTTGTGGCACTAATTTCATCTTGTGGGTCATTGTATTTTTTAAGTTACACTCCATGGAAAATAGGGTTTGTGGCTAGTCTTGAAACTAGTATACAACAAGTGTTTCGGGTAAAAATGTCATAAATTTTTCATAAAATATTCAAATTCAGTAAGACCAAATGTGTTTTTTATAGAAACATATGTAGTACTTTTTGTAAAATATTCATATCCATACAACAAATATTCCATGTGTGGCACGCTCTACAATTTCTCTCTCTAGAATAAGCCATAATTCAACAAGGTATGCCATTTTTTCTATAAATCATTTTCTGAGAGGTTCCAAGTAGTGACACCTGGAGGAATTATATAAAACACATTGAATAACGTTGTGTACTATTTTCATATCTTCATTCATTATAGGTACATAGTTATGATTATTTCAAGTTAGGGTTGTTGACTAATAATCCAAAACTAGTCATGTGAGACTAAAGTAAAGTTTGATGAAAATGTTAGTCTCTTGCTGTAAAATCCCCAACCACCCACAGTTCAAGGCATGCTACCTTCAATCCCACCCTTGGACTTCGTACTCTTATTGATATCTTCTTTTATTAATAAGAATGCATAAGATACAATATTTAATGACATGCACAACAATATCCAGCAAGCATGCATAATCTAATATTTAGTTAATGATAATTAAAATAAACAGGGGAGTACATTCATACACAGATACTAATATCACAACATAGATCACTTATATTTATAAAAATGTGACACCAATTGGCTGCAAACCAAGGACGTTCCACCCAACCGTAGACACTACTACTCCAAATCTCAATAGTAGTGTCACCCCTGAGCCAGGGCTATGAATCCACAAGGATGGTTCTAGAGTGTACTTGGGTTCCCAAACCGGTCATCTCTCAATATATCATAGGTTTCCCAACACCCACAATAATCCAAGTATCTATGTCTCTTCTACCTAGCCTATACCACCCAAGAGAATGGACCTCCACCCTTCTCTGTCACTCAGTCCCTCAGGCAGTCCTTCTCCTTTTTACTAGGGCCACCAACATAGCTGGTCTAGAATCTCAATGATGGAACTCTCAGGACTCGCATTTGTGAGAAAAATAGGGCATAGGAAAATGCAAATTAGACATGTAGGCCCCAAGTCATGGTTGGATTTCACCAGCGACCATTACAACCAACTATCTCATGGCTAATTCTCAACAATTCCTTTCCCTTTACCAGGCCAAGATGCAGGTGAGGATGGATCAATGGATGAGTAAGTGAGTGCATGGAAGGGTGTGGGGGAAATAATGGGATAAATCATGGGTGATGGAGCAAACAAGCCAATGACCAACGACCAACGACCCACGACTAACCCCATAATCAGACCATAGATGGGTTTAAGTATCTCTTGTGGGGAAATAAAGAACCTCTTGGCCTTCCCCAAGAAGATCACATAATGGATCCCCTCCCTTAGTAAAAAAGGGTAATTAACAAGGAATAAACATTTATCCCCTCAAGCACCCTCTCTTGTGGAATCATATCCCCCTATAACTCTAACCCTTGTCCGTCTAGCAACCAACGATGCATTTATTATTAATAATGATAAACAAAACATTACATTTCTCAGGCATACTAGCCCTTTAATAATTATTTTGGCACTCGGGACTCTCAGCATTGTAACAATACATTATTTAATATGGGGGTTTGAAACCTGGGGTGTTACATCCCCTCCCCCTTATTTTGGCACTGTCCTCGGTGCATATACAAAATAGAGATCAAAATCTCAAATTTATTAAAAAACATTGTGGGTACTCTTCGTGCATGGCATCTTCATGCTCCTAGGTAGCATCTTTAGGACCGTAGTAGTTCCAATGAACTTTTACCAACTCTATAACTTGATTCCAGAGCATCTTGAATTTTCTGTCCAATACCCGCACTAGTTGAACCTGAAAATATCCCTCTATCTCTACCTGAATCAGATGCCAATCAATAACATGGTTAGGATCATGTACATATTTCTTTAGTAAAGAGACATGAAATACATTATGCACATTCATGGAAGAAGGCAATCCAAGCATGTATGCAACTGGCCCTATTCTATCCAATATTTCAAAGGACCACAAAATATGGCTCCTATCTTTGTACAACTACCCAATTTCAAAGAGATTTTATTCGGCTTCACTTTCAAAAGTAAATGCTCCCCTACTTTAAATTCTCTAGCTATTTTGTTCTTGTCTGCATAAACTTTTTGTCTATCCTGAGCTGCCTTTAAATTTTTCTTGATCTTGACCACCTCATCTTCCGTCTCCTTGAGAAACTACGACCCAAGTACCACTCTATCTTCTAGTTTGTCCCAACTTACTAGAGTATCACATTTCCTACTGTACAAGGCTTCAAATGGGTTCATTCTCAATGAATCTTGATACCCATTATTATATGCAAACTCAACCAAGTGTAAGTAATCTTCCCACTTAGATGGATTATCCATCACATACATTCTCATCATGTCTTCAATTATTCGATTGACTCTCTCTATTTTCCCATCTATCTGGGGATGATATGCGGTGCTAAAGTTTAGATTTGTGCCAAATCCTTTAAACAATCCCCTCCATAAATTGGAGGTAAAATTTGTATCTCTATCTGAGATGATTGTCCTAAGTATCCCATGCAACCTAGAAATTTCCTTCATGAAAATTTCTACAATATTAGTCGTTGTATGCATTTTCTTCACAGGCACAAAATGAGCATCCTTTGTTAATTTTTCAACCACCACCATGATTGAATCATTTTTCTTATTTGTTCTGGGTAATCCTGTGATGAAATCCATGGTTATCACTTCCCATTTCTTCTTTGGGATTGGAAATGGTTGCAGAAAATGCGTTGGGTGCCTATGCTTAGCCTTCACCTTCTGACATTCCATACATCAAGCAATGTAATGGGAAACATCCTTCTTCATTCCCGACCAAAAGAACTGGCTTATTACTGCTATAATTGTTTTCTGGTAACTGGGATGTCTAGCATAAGGAACATCATGCATTTCCTTCAGTACCAAATTCCTCAGTTCTCCAGAACTAGGAACATAGATTCTATTTTTAGGCATGAGTAATCTATATTCCTTTATCTCATACTCATTTATTTTATGTTGTACATCTCCTTGTTGTAATTTTTTCTTTACCTATAGGTAATTTTGGTCTGTAACAAGACCATCTAAAATTCTTCTCTTCAATTCTGACTGATGCATACTGACAACAGTAGCATGCATGAGATGCACTCTCCTACTAAGTGCATAGGAAACTTTATTCTCCCTCCCCTTGATATGCTTGATATTGAAGTAATATTCACTTAAAAAATCCAGCCATCTTGTTTTCCTAGCATTCAAGGTTGGTTGTTCAAAAAGATACTTCAGGCCAATGTGGTATGTCCTTCATTTGAATTTATTCCCCATGAGATAGTGCCTCAAAATCATCAAGGTGTGAACAATGAAAACAAATTCGAAGTCATGCGTGGCATAGTTCCTCTCATGTTCCTTAATATTTTTGGACTCATATCCAATGACATGTCCATTTTGCATGATAACTCCCCCAAGTCCTTCCTTACATGCGTCTGTACATACCACAAAACTTTCATTTGGGTCAACAATCTTTAACACAGGTGCACTAGTAAGTAATTCCTTCAAAAAATTAAAATTATTTTCACACTTGAGTGTCCATTCAAATTTAGTTCCCTTCTTTTTCAAAGAAGTGATGGGATGAGAAATCTTAGAGAACCCTACTATGAACCTTCTATAGTAGCCATATAATCCCATAAAATATCTAACGTCTGACACATTTATGGGTGTTGGCCATCCTCTAATGGCTTCGATCTTCTCTGGATCTACTGCTATGCTCTGGTCTGAAATAATGTGTCCCAAGTAATGGATCTACTTTGGATAGAAAGAACACTTACTCAAATTTGCATACAACTCATGTTCTCTCAATACTTGTAATACCAGTCTTAAGTAATGTTCATAATCCTTTTCAGACATAGAATATGTTATCACTCCAGGAAGCTACTTAGGGTTGCAAGCTAAGTATGCCTGGTAACTTAAGAATTTAATATTTTTTAGTGGGTGGATCAATGGGATGCCAATGAAGCACAAATGCAGAGATTTACTTATCAGAATATCTCAATGAACCAGTGCTTTTAGAAACTGTCAATCAGATGCAATATAACAGAAAGGTATGAAGAATGATATTCAGATAACCAAGTACATATGAATGCAGGGTCAGATAACCAAGTACATAGAATGTCGGGTCATACTAAACAGCAATGATTGTTTTATTCAAGTTCATGAGCATAAAGCTGAGCTAAACTTAAACAAAATACAGAGTAGAAGAGGACATGGAAAGTCTGATAACAGTAACAAAAGAAGACTGTGATTGTACTAAGATAAGCAGTCAATACATATGGCCAAATTCTCTCCAGAATCGAACCCTGGGTTCATCATTTGTTCTGATATTTATAATTTTTACAAAATAACTTCTGATCCTAAAAACATGGATCAGGTTTAACTAAAAATAGAAAGTAAAACTATATACATGATACAAGGGATATTTCCTCAAAATCTGGTAGATCTTTGATTTTTCTTTAATTGGTGACTTGAAGTCGC
>CBVK0101020794.1:0-10078 GCA_900067695.1 Picea abies
TGCCACTACAGATCCTTTAGACTTGGTATTTCCCTCTAACGAGGTGATTCTTGAGGCATTGACTAGTCCATAGAGACCCTAGGATGATCTTCATCATAGATCTTATTTTTTCTATAGTTAAGGAGAATAGAGGTGGGAAAATTTGTTTCGACCATGAATGGATATAGGTATTGTCCTATTAATCCTCTGGTTATGCACACATTTTAAGCCGAGGGTAATATGCTCAGTATATCCACAAAAATTCCCATAGATATCTCCAAAACCCCTAGCTTTCTAGAGAATGTTTTTCTTCGGAGAAAATTGCTCCCTCGAAGAGATTCAAATTTATGTTGAGTTATTTAAAGAATTCTGCGAAGTCTTTTCCTAGTCTTACGAGGAAATGTCAGGTATAGACCTAAGAATCATCAAGCATGAAATAATGACTTATCCTGATGCCAAGCTGATCTGATAGAATATTCGTCCGGTGAATCCTCAAAAAGCGACAGCAATTAAGGCTAAAGTAAAAAAATTCCTCAAAGTCAGTTTTATCTACCCTATGCAGTTGACAAAACGGGTGTCGACCCTAGTTACGGTTAACAAAAAACATGGTACAATTTGCGTGTGCATGGAATTCCATGATTTGAATAAGGCATGTTCAAAAGATAATTTTCTGATCACGTTCATCGATTAGATTGTTGATGAATGCACTAGATACAAGGTCTTTTCATTCATGGATGGTTTATCAAGATATATCTAGATTCAGATCAAACCCGAGGACCAGCAAGATCAAACCCAAGGACCAGCATAAAACAACTTTTATTTGTCCTCAGGTCACGTTCGCGTATCGTAAGATGCCTTTTGTCTTGAATAATGTTGGAGCCACTTTTCAACGGGCCATGTCATTTTATTTTCAGGACCTTAGACATATATTCGAGGCATATCTTGATGATATAGCATCATGCTCTCACAAGAGATCTGATCATCCCTCTCATCTTGGACTAATCTTTGAGCGATGTCGCTACTATCTGATTCACTTGAATCCCAACAAGTGCAGTTTCTACGTCACGATAGGTTGTCTCTTAGGCTTCATTGTTTTTACAACAGGGATCATGCCCGATCCTCTCAAGGTTGAGGTGATAGTTCAATTGCCTCCCCCATGCATGATACCCTAGCTTCAGAGCTTATAGGGTAAAGAGAACTTTCCTCAACTTTTTGTCACGAGTTACGTTGAGATTAATAAAGGATTTATGCGTCTCTTGAAAAATGGAGTCCCATTTTTTTGGGATGAAGCCACTCAGTGTTCCTTTGAAGTGCTAACACACGCCCTAACATCTGCCCCGCTGCTTTGGCCTCCAGATTATAACAAAGATTTCCTTTTATATTTGGTTGCTGCAGAAACAAACATCGGCATGATATTGGTTCAAGAGGATGATCTGCTCGAGGATCATGTTACATATAAGCTTAGTCAAGGCCTGGTTGGACCAGAACTCAACTATTCTCACATTGAGAAGATTTCTTTGGTAGAAGTGCATGTTGTCCAGTGTTTCCATCACTACAATTTTCTTCGCAAGACCTCCATCATTGCCATTGTGAACCATTTCCAATATGTATTGACACGATGGGTCATTAGTGGAAAGATCAGTAGATGGATTATTTGACTTGGATTTTGATTCTGTGAAACCCCTGGATTGTGACCATTGACGAGTTGTCCTTCTCCTGTCCTGACACGCTCCCGATGATTGATAATACGTAGCCTGACATCGTCAACTTAGGGGTTGGCTTGTGTCCATCATTGATGAGAACTTTTGATTACATTCCAGCTTCTGGTGATGCCAATCTTATATCGACTGTCCCCGACCAGCCTAAGACTACAATATTTCAAGTTTCGTCATTTCAAACGACTCACTTTCATGATCTGTGGACCATAGATGATTTTAGGGGCTAAATTTCAAAAATGGGCTAATTTTCCATGGTTTTTCCCAAAAAACAATTCTCCAATTTCCATTTTTTCTAAAAATGATTTGCTCAAATTCCATAGAATAAAATTATTTTACCTTAAACATCGCAAATTTTTTATAGAAACTATATAAAATCCTTATAAATTTGAATATTTTCACAAAGCTATCACCAAAAATTTTACATTTTTCATATTAAGGACTAGTAAGATTAGCCCAGGTTTCTACATTTTAATATCAATTCCCATCCTTAAAATTACCCCTGCTATGGATTCTTCCTTCCCCATCGAATTCGATGGAAGGGATAGGGAATCATCACATGACCATTCCCTTGTCTGCTGCTGAGGTTGCATACAACATTATCCAGCAAATTTCGTCCAACCCTGATCTGACTCGCCCATAGGAGTTAGATCTAGTTTGCGAGCCTATTTGAGCTCAAGGTTATCATGCCACTACAAATCCTTTACACCTGGTCTTTCCCTCTGATGAGACGATTCTTTAGGTGTTGACTGGTCCATAGAGACCTTGGGATGATCTTCATCATAGATCTTATTTTTTTCTAGAGTTAATCTCTTTTCAGACTCCCTAAATTTGAAAAGATCGTCGAGTGACCTTGTTCCTTCACACTCGTTAAATTGGTCTAGAAGAACATCTATTGGCATGAGTTTAACCCTTTTTCCATCCTATAGATTATAGTGGAAAAAGGTATGTCTCGGGAGATTCGTCTCGCTAAAAGAGTTCTCCTTAGTAACTTTTGTACTTTTTCAAGCTAAGGAGACTAAACTCAGAAAAAGGTTGGGAGTCCATAGTTAAGCATTTTTCAGACTCCTTAAAACTAAAAATATTGTTGAGTGATCTTGTCTTTGTCACACTCGTTAAAATGGTTTTGAATAGATGTATTTTAGGTGCAAGTTTACCCCTTTTTCAAACCGACTAGACTATATCCAAAAAAGGTACTCCCTAGAGTCTTCTTTTATGTTTTTTCAGACTCTCTAAATGTGAAAAAACTACCGAGCTTACCTTCTATGGGCTTGTTAAAATTACATTGAAGCGGTCTCATCATGTCTTTCTTAATCACATTTTCATCTCTATGTCTTTGGCCTAATGTCAACTCCATGTTGGTCTCAACTGAACCTTTGAAGCATTCCTTATATGCAAGACTTGTATCACTTCTTGCCTCTGCGACTTGACACCTTGACCCATGGAGGAATTTTCCCTGAGTGTCCTTTTCCTGCACATGTATCATTTCTCTGAGCATTAGTATGTTCCTTTCACTTGGAACTAGTATTCTTTCTTGCGACACTCATTCCTCCTTTGTAACGTAGCATTCTTTTATTCTTTTTCAATCTCTTAAAAAATTGAAAAAGACAATAAAAATAAAATATCCCAAAAAGAGGGGACGAAAATATTTATTCTTTTTTCAGCAGCACAAAGAGTCGCCCTTGGACAAAGCACATCCTTTCATTTGTTCACAAGATCATTGGGATCTAGTATGACCTTAGGGAGTTGTTCTCACTACATATAGTTGTGTCCTCCTCCATTTGGTTACTCTTCCAAACACATGGAGAGTTTGCATTGCCTCCTGCATCGTGAACTTATTTCAATGTCATGCTTCCTGAGTCTGATCATATTTTTTTCTTTTGTATAAGGGAAGTTTCACCCAGCTTTAGTTGACCTTTCTGCAATTTGTCTCTTGACCTCATGAGTCGGCCATCCCGAGAGTCTAGCCAAATCTTGATTCAAAATCGAAGAAGTTCTTTGCTTTATCATTGAGATCCTCACATATTTTTCTGACGAGCCGTCAAAGACCTTAGGGTAGTGAATTCATACACTCCCATTGTACTCCTACCTGAGTTTTGAAGATCTTAAATTTGTTTCTTGAGCTATGAAGGTCTCATCTCCAGCCATCGAGTGTCACTAAATTCTTGAAGATGGATACTATACTTGTATATCTTCGACTGATTTTGAGATGTATATCCGTTGTGTATTGCTCAAGGATACACTTTATATAGTTATATGACATGGATCTACATTGTATTTGATTGGAAACCATGATTTATTTCATCCCTAGCATGGGTATGCCCGCCTTGGAGAGACAATTGTTGTTTTGAAGATGACACCTCTCGAACTTTGGTCTCGAGCTCACTTGATTTCGTACATTGGTGAAGATATTGTAAATTATTTCGGCCATCAGTTTCTCTTCTGACCTCACACATTAGGGGAAATCTTTTATAGCCCTAAAATTCCCTACTCTTGCATACATGGCCTTAGCCCTCTTACTTGCATATTTTTCCAAAGCACTGTTGAGAAGCTCTTCTTAAAAAAACATTTTTTGGAAGATGTATGTGCCCTACACCATTACATCCTATGTACATAGTACACCATTACATCCTATGTACATAGTCTTGTTGCACCACTAAAACTAGCTTACATATGCATGTTGCACCATTATAACTCGCGTATGCTTGCAAAAGTTGCAAAAAATAAAAAGTTGCAAGGAATTCGTTGAAATTCATGGGCTATTGGAGGTTTCCCAACTAATCCACCTGCTATAGCCCATCACTCAAACGAATAACCATCCTTTTGGCATATAAAATGAGGTGTTTGGGTCTCATTTCAAAGATAATCATAAGAACAATGAGACTCTGCCCGATTTCACTTCCCCTCGTTGCCCAAGATATTGTTGCCCTTTGTGAGATATTGCTTCGTCATACCCTCATCAACCACTTATTCTTCCATTCAGCCCATTCCCTTCCATAGAAGAGATCAGAAGGATGAGAAAATAAGTCCATACAAGGTGCATTTGGAGCATGGTAAAGAGGATCCTGGACCAGGCTCTCGGAATGGTAGCTAACTTAGATTGTAAAGTATAATATTTGTATTATGAATAAACGAATCACATTTTCCTATCCCAAATGATAGTTTCTTGAGTACTTTTATTGACTTATACTTGAAATTCAAACATATAACCCTAACTTATATATGGAATAGCATGCTTGTAGTTCTTTGTTTGTCTATCTTTGGATGCAGGTCATCCATGGGAGGAGATGTATAGTCAATGGAACTTCCAAGTCCGAGGAGATAATCACCAGACGTCGGATTAGAGTTATGGTTACCCAATCTCTTCTCTCTTTTCTTTCTTTATATTAGTTATGTTATGTTTGGGGTAGTATAGAGAATTGATTATCTTTTAGATGGTTATTCACTCTATCTACATCTTGAACCCTGCTCTAGTTAAAGAGGGGTTTTTCTTGCTAGCAAATGGAAATGGTTCAATGGAAGTGAGTGCAATAGTAGGCTCCTAAAAATCAGATCAAGTCATCCTAGTATCAGCTGGATCAACAAAAATATCCCATGCATCCTTAAGAGTAGTCTATGCCCACTTGGGCCTTTTCTCTAGCTCTTCATCTACATATGGATGCTCTAACTCTGCATCTGACTGTATTGACTCTGTATCTGGATCGTCTAATTCCTATGAATCAAAAATATCATCTGAAGAAGATTCAGAATGTGCATTCTCATCATCTCATACAGGTGGAAGAATGAAGGTGTCTACATGGGGTTGTTGAGGTACATGTGAGACAATTTCCTTGAATTGAACACTTCACTCAATGATGAGCCAGTCTGAGGAAAGATCAATAAGTCTATATCCCTTCACACCGTCAAGGTATCCAAAAAAAATATACTTAGTTCTCTATGGATCAAGCGCCTTCCTCTTTTTAGAGGGAATCGGAACCCATGCACGTGAACCAAAAATATGAAAGTGGGTCACCTCTAGTTTGAGGTTGCTCCAAGCCTCGTATGGGGTCTTATCCTTGAAATATCTATGGGGAGATCTATTTTGGATGTATGTTGCAAAATTAAGTGCTTTGTCCCATAGTCTCTATGGTAGTGACTTTGCATGCAACATGCAAGCTGCCATCTCTTTTAGAGATCTATTTTTTTACTCAGCAACTTCGTTTTGTTGTGGAGTATAGGGAACTATGTGCTGCAACTGAATCCCTAGCTCATGAAAAAGATTCCCCTGTTATTAGTTTGGAGGACATTGATTTTATTTTATGACTGTGTCTCAACCAGGGGTTTGAAATATTTGAGGTGTTGAAAGACCTCGAGTTTTTTCCTGAGAAAGTAAATCCATGTGAAACATGAGAAATCATCAACACAAATGAGAAAAAACCTCTCTTTGTTGATAGATGGATATGGAAAAGGACCCATGAGGTTAGTATGGATCATATCTAAAGGGGCAGAAGGTCTCCGAGTCTTTCTTTTGTCGAATTTCTATTGAGGGTGTTTTCCAAGAACACATCCCTCACAGATTACTTTGGAGAAATGAATGTTTGGTAGATCATCAACCGATATTTTCTTGAAAAATTGTTGCATATATCTAAAATTCAAATGTCCAAACCTTTCGTTCAATATCCTACTACTTTCATCAGCATGGGTAAGCAGTAAAGAAGAATCTGGTTCAATAAATTCAGAAAATGTATACAATATAGATCGATGATTTACCTCACCGGTAACAACCCTGGAATTGGTTTGCATGTCATAGATGTCCACTTCATTTGGTGTGAATATGAATTTATTTCCAGTGTTGGAATTCATCATCTGGTACACAGAGAGAAGATTGACAAAAAGTTTGGGAACATGCAACACATTCTCGAAGCTTTTGTTGGTAAGTTCAATCCTTCCTTTGTCGGTAACCTCAACTGGAGAGTTGTCCCCCATTAGAATAGGAGGACCTTTTCATGCATCCAATGAAGAATAGACTTCTTTTGTGGCAACCATGTGATGTGATGTGCCTGAATCTACGATCCAAGAATCTAGAGAGGATTTGATGGTAATCAAGGCATGACTAGAATTGCCTTTCTTGGGATTTTGATCTTATGGCTTCTTCTTCTTGGCACCCTCGGGATGCGATATCCAAGGTTTTTTTTCTGAAGTATTAGAGTCATTAGATCTATTTTTTTTCTGCATGCATGAATATTTTGGATGGAATCCTTTATGGAAGTATGTGCGTTTCTCCCCTTTTCTTCCCTTTCCACCTTTGGATCCAGAGGCATCGGTGAAGGGTTTTGAGTACCCTTCCTTCTTCGAAAGTGCATGAGATTTCATTTTGTATTTATATTTATATTTATGATATTGATGGCTTCCATATTTCACAGTAAGTGCATGCACCTTTGGGCCTTTGATTTTTCCCATGTTGATGAGCTTGGTTTTCTCTTGTGTTAGGGATTTGATAAAGTCCTCAAGAGAAGGCATCTTCCAAGTGGCTCTAGAGGAGAATTTGACTGAATGGAATGTTGATATGAAAACGAAGAATTCAATACCAAGTTTGGAGAGAATGGTGAGAAACATTTTTTTCTCCTCCTTAGATTTATCAACCCCGTAAGCTTTGAGTTTCGACAGTAAATCCTTGAATTTTGTAAATAAATCTTGGATATTGTAGAAGTTTTTGGATCCAATGTGAGAAATTACACCTCCATCATGTGTATCCTCTTCTCATCCTATTTTTGAAAGATCCCATCGAAGGTGGTCCAGGATTTATTGGGGGTTTTACAGGAAGATATGTGAAAAAGGAGATCGGGAGAAATAAGACTACAAATTGTTTTGAATGCTTCATCCATTCGATTTAGATACTTGTATTTTTCTATGTCTGATGTTGGTTATGTGTATGTATTCAAGGTTAACCTGTATAATCCTATGGTTTATATATGTATGACTATTTTTTCCTTCCATGCAAAGTAATTGTAAGGTGTAAGAATGAACTCTTTTGGGAAATCCATATTTTCGTTGTCTTCAATCTTTTGTACCTGCAAAAAATTTGGTGTAGCTTTTTCTTGGCAGTCTGTCAGCTCTAATAGCATGTAAATGTTTTGAAATTGAAAAGAACAGATCTAGCTATAAAATAACACACACATATGCAGAGAGAAATTGAGAAAGAAGAAGAAAGAGAGAAAGAATGGAAGAATTCTCATTAACCGTTATGAATAATGAATAATTTACACATGATATACTCTGTATAACTCAATCAATGCGAACTGGAGGAGAACCAATGCACCATAGTGGTGGCATAGAGTGATCTGGACACACACCAACAATTACGGGACTAAACTGCCACCTCGTCTAGTCTCTCGGGTAATTACGGGAGTGAATTGCCACCTAGTTGAGTTAACTAGTCAACCAGTCTTCAGCTAACTGACTGAAATATAGTGTAGTGAGGAGTAGATCGAGGAATAAAGAGTAATCCACTAGTTTGGTGATGAAACCAAGGCTAATGCGCATTATCATGGTGATGATACCAATGTTGTATGGTGACAAAATCAATGCAACATCTAGACTCAACTCACCTAGTCAAATTGAAGTGTCAACTGAAGAGAATATTCTCCAGGTGAAATATTCTCCCCTAAAATTTAGGAGACTAAATAATGAATAATAAAAATAGGAAAAACCTTAGGAACTGATTAAAAATAAATACTATGGTTGTGTCAAGTAACTCCCACATGTGGAACCTGCAACAAACAATATTTTGACCGAAGATGTAAACCAAATATACAAAACTACCACACGCGAAGAGGATTACATCAACCCAATTGCAGATGGAATGATTAGTTAGAGGAGTATTAGTTATTGTGCTTCATACTTTGACATATGACTAGAAACTTGGAAGCTACAACTACATGAATAATCTACCAAGAGATGTGCCAGAATGACATGCACACTGAGATGGGTTGGTACACAGGTAAGAGAGTGTCCTAATTTTTATGTCTTGAATGATTTAGAAGAATTTTTAATGAAGTTTGAAGTAGATTTTATGGTAAATCATAGATTACTAGCATTATATATTTCTTTAAAATCCACACCTACAAGATGGTGGGGTACACACAAGAAAACATCATCAACGTCAAGATTCTGCGCAAAGCACGAGCATAGATATGAGGATAAAAATGAGGGATTTGGACAACCTTAAGAACATGCATATAAGTGAATAGTTCAATGGATATTAGTACCACCATAAGAATGGCCACGCCATTTTATTCATACACTAGAAGGCATTCCGAAGAACTAGTACACAGAACATGAACAATGCAGAGAAACGACAAACTGGGAAGAGATACAATAGAAGTTTGTAGTTACATTTTCCTTTGAGCATGACATTTCAGAGATAGATACAATGTTGAAAGTGGCAAGAGATAGGATATTTGAAGAACCAGAGTTTGAAATAGTTCCATCATATCAGAAGTAGGCTAGACAGACAGTTAACCAATTGTTACACTGTTATCACATTGCAGAAGAGGAAGATCCAACATAAGATAATCCATGCAATATATAGATCCCATAAGTGGAAGGTGAAAGGGAAGTATAATGTCCCAAGTTGTATTCATAATATTATTCTACACCATTAAATATGAAGAAGGTCAACATTGGAACTATATAAAACCCAAAGATGGCTAGTATTGGAGATTATTGGGATAATCAAATAGTAGAAAGGATCACATAATTACTGCATGAGTACAGTGACTTATTTCCAACAGACTTCTCAGAGATGAAGGTGTTAGAATGAGATCTAGGTGAGATGAAGACACATTTGAATCTAGAAGCCAGACCTATCATAAAGATAGCTTACATATTGAATACAATATACAAAGAGAAGGTGAAGACCGAAATTGACAAGATGCTAGAAGCCGGTGTTATCGAACATGTAGAAGAGTTAGAATGGATCATTTTGATGGTGGTGTAGGAAAATAAGAAAGGAGGGATCATGATTTGTTTATATTTGAGAAAATTGAATGATACTTCCCTACATGATCCTTTTCCTACCCCATTTACAGATGAAGTTTTGGAGAATGTACAGGGTCAAGAATCTTATTCTTTTACAAATGGATTTTTAGGTTATCATTAGATCATAATAGCACCAGAAGATAGGAATAAGACAACACTTTCTACAGAGTGGGGATCAATTGTAGTATACAATTATGCCATTTGGATTGAATAATACACCAACCATTTTTTCGAGGGTAGTAGTAGTTTCTTTTAAGGAGTTTATTAACAAGTTTTTGGAGGTTTACTTAGATGATTGGACAATGTTCAGTTTATTTAAGGATCATGTTGAAGTTGTTGATTCAAGTTGGTTGTCATTGATGTCA
>CBVK0101020795.1:0-10078 GCA_900067695.1 Picea abies
ACAAGGTTAGAATTTACATTAATTACCCAACAGTAGATCAACAAGCCTATGATATTTTCAAAGCAGTAAAGCACTTCCGATCTTATCTGTTGAAATCAAGGACAAAAATCATTGTCCCTTACCCGACTGTCAGAAATCTGTTAGTACGGAAAGAACTAGGCGAAAAAAGGGCAAACTGGGTCACATCCTTGTAAGAGTATGACATAGAAATCACCCCATCACAAATTGTAAGAGGCAAAGGGTTATGCAAATTGGTCACTGATTCAGCTGTAGGACAACAAGAGGAAAATGATATGTTAAATCCAGGACAACACTATCAAAATCAAATCTACTGTGCACAAAATCCTGTTAGTCCCTGGTATGATGATATAAAATTTTGTCTTATACACGGATCAGCTCCCCGTCACCTGGATCCCACAAAAAGGAGAGCACTAAGATTAAAATATGCTTCTTTTCAGCTGATTAATGGTATTTTGTTTCATTAAAATTTTGATGGAGTACTAATGCGCTGTCTTGAGAAAGATGAAGCAGAAAAAATCTTATTAGAATTGCATGTAGGAGAAGCTGGTGGGGATTTTGGTGGAGACACCACTGCCCATAAAGTATTAAGAGTAGGTTATTACTGGCCTACCCTTTTTAAATATGCTCATGCTTTGTGTCACAAGTGTGTAATTTGTTAAAAAGCATCTGGACGGATACAGAAACCAGCTTTCCCTTTGTAACCAGTTTCGGTAGACTCCCCTTTTTAGCAGTGGGGTCTAGATATTATAGGCCCAATCAATTCGCCAACCTTGTAGCAGCATAAATATTTTATAACAGCCACAGATTACTTCACTAGGTGGTCTGAGGCTGCCCCATTAAAAACTGTAAATACCAGCCAAGTAATATCCTTCTTGAATTCAAATATTATTACTTGTTTCGGGATCCCTGAATGCCTGGTATTTGATAATGCTTCTTATTTCTCGTCTCTTGAAATAAGTGATTTCACTCTAGAGAAAGGAATTAAATTAAAGTACTCTGCCAACTATTACCCCCAAGGCAATGGTTTGGTAGAATCGACTAATAAAAATCTGATCAAGATTATCAAGAGAATGGTTTTCGAAAACCATAAAAATTGGCATAATGCATTGTTAAACGCAATCTGGGCTGATAGAGTAACTCCTAAAACTGCTGTGGATAACTCACCTTTCTTTCTTATTTACGGCAGAGAGACAATTCTTCCACCACATGTCCTTCTTCCATCTTTGTAGCTATGGCAAAAACTACAGGAAGAGGACTGTCTCCCTTTGGAGAGTCGAATTAATGCTTTTTTAAAATTAGAAGAAGTGAGGGATCAAGCAAAATGGAAATTGGATCAAGATAAACTCATTGTTAAAAACTGGTTTGATTCCAATTCTGCCTCTGACAGAAATTTTGAGGTAGGTGACCTTGTCCTAAAATGGGACAAACCTCATGAGGGAAAAGGAGAGCATACAAAGTTTCAGAACTTGTGGTTGGGACCATTCTTAATTGATGAGAAATTGGGTCCCAGTTCCTTTCGATTACAAAATTTAGAGGGACAGCCAGACACCTTTTCGGTGAATGGCCAAGCTCTAAAAAGGTACTTTGCCTGATGACGCTCCCATGTACATGGTGTAAATATTTTATGTTTTGTTTATTGTTGGTTTTTCTTTGCTGGTTTGTTTTGATTTTTCCTTTCATGCTTATCAGTCTTTCTTTTTGAAACACACATGCTTGAATCATGGGCTAGCTCAGACAAAGAGAACATAAAATTTCCCCTCTAAAATGACTGTTGAAAGTTGTTTAAACATCAATTGTGATATTTTTTTGAGTTTGCAGCGATTTTAAAGATAACTCATTCTTTGAAAAGTGTTTCTAGATTTCAATCTACAACTGAAGATACTCATGATCATCCATAAAAATTCCTTTTACACTGTCCCTATTCCTTAAGAGAACAACTCAGAGATGTCTCCTTGCTCTTGAAATTTGGTTTATTAATAAACTATTTCTAGATCTTAATGAGGGACAACTAAGAAATTTCTTCAAGGTCTGCAATTTACTAAGATGTGTTCAAAAACCAGGATTTTTAGCAACACCCCGCTCTACTAAAAATCTTTAAAAAACTAAACAAATTTTCAGAGAGATGTGGGAAGTGCTTGTAAACACATCGGGATACTGAACAGGTCTGCTGGCAGCAGGTAAATGCATGCATGACGCCAAGATAACTTCATCGGGGTACTGAACAGGCCCGCTGGCAATGAAGCAATGTCAGGTATATGAAAATTCTTAGATATGGATTCTCTTTTGACCTTAAGTGTCCTTTGTTATGATCTGGAACTTCTTGGTAGGATACAGATATCAGAGTGGGTTAATTGACATCCATGTTGAGGTTATGGATGCCTGCTGGCAGCAGCGGCCCTATCAACAATATTGAATATTTTAACTTTAATATCGTGACTCTCTTATGTTAAGATTGTTATCAGTTTTCGTCTCTTTAAAATAACAGTAATATGAAACTGGAATGCATTATAATTGATAATGATGTTCATACAGCTTTTTGGTTGTTTTCGGTTCGAATATTTTTCTGCTTATCCTGATCTGAACTCCTTCATGTGGCAGAGATAACTGCTTCTCCCAGCATGTCGCCATTGTTGGCAGCAATGATATAATTAATATCATTTATAAGATGCCTACACAGGGTCTTTAAATTTTTGTTACTCGTCATGACCATTCTCACTAAACGACACTTGTCACTTGTCACTTTTTACACATCTTCCTTTCAATTTTTGTTTTCATGACTGTAAGCATGAAAACTTGCAACTAGAATTAACATTTTGTTTCGATTTTTGATTAAAGGAAAACTGTTCATATGGTCTATTATCGAATTGTCGTATTGTTGGCAGCAATAATATAATCTCTATTTTTACAAGCTGCCTACACAGGGTCTTTAAATTCTCATTACTTGTCACGACCTTTCTCACTAAACAACACTTGTCACTTGTTGCTTTCTACATACCTGCCTTTCGATTTTCGTTTTCATGACTATGAGCATGAAAACTCACAGCTGGAATTCACACTTGATTTCAATTTTTGATCAAAGGACAACTGTTCATATGGTCTATTGTTGAATTGTCGTCTTTCGCTATGAACTTGATTGTTTTCCTTGTTTATAACCCCTTGGTCTTAAACGTGTCTTGGTTACATAAGTATAAAACCTCCACTCATTTAGCATTCGATTAATGTCAATGGGGTTTTGATTCATAAAAATTTTAATGGTTCAATGTTTATTTGATACATTAAGCTTTATGATCAAGTCATGGATACGCATACTATTCTACTGTTCTGATCCTTGTGCGTACCAATATGCCAAGGTGTCATTTTAAGTATAGTGTGGTATTATAGCTCTGCATGGCCTCGGTCTACACGACCTCTTTCACACGCATGGTAATTAACGCTCCTGCTTACCTTGCATTGCATTGAGGAAACTTAGGGCTATGGCTCTGTGTTTTTTCTATCAAACCCTACCTCCGATTCCCATGTTGATTACTTTCTGTTAGCCATGGCTCCTGTGGTGAGGATTGAGCCCAATGGCATCCAGATCTTGTTATCATTTGACAATTCCAGAGATGACATAGAAAGGAATGGCTGGCGCGTGTTTATTGAAAAGTTCGAGGGTTTTAATCTAAGAGTTGCTCAAGAATTCTCATTGACATTCGACGGTTGCAGAGAAAACATAGGAGACATCTAGCTTGAGGTAAATGAGGATTATATAAGCCAAGCTACCATTTTACCAACAGTGGGGCAAAATGGTTCAAAAACTCAAAGGTTGAAGAGGTTCCCTGGTCATTGTTGTCCACCTCAAGGAGAATTACCAGCTGCAACCGAGGTATGCCTGTCTCATCTTTAAAACCTAGATGGCATGATCTGTTAGCTATTGTGAAAGATTTCGTTACCCGTGAGGGGAGATTTGGGTTGGTTTTCTTGTATCACTTGCGATTGCTTATGAGTTTTATCGATTTCCCCCTAAACATGCCCTATTTCCTCCTTCGAAGTCTATACAAGATGGGAAAGCGGTTTAAGAGGCATAAGTTTGATTCTAGTTTGTTCCACCATTTTTTAATCAAGATTATCATTATACATCAGTTGAAATTAAACAATGATTGTTGGGATGCATTTCTGTTATGAAATGGTTTTGGTAGTAGTGAGTTGGGACAGGTTGACAAACCTGTCATCACAGAAACCCTTGTTAAACCTACCATCTCTCCTCTTTCACTCTTGCCCTGTGATCCTATCTCTAATTTGGAACCCTCAACCTATCTTGATTCTACCCAACCCGATACTCAATCGGATTTGTATCCTAAGGGTTGTGTTAAGACTGTTAAAAAATCCACAAGGAAAAAGTGTAAAGGCAACGTCGATGTCAATTATAAGAGTAAAAGGGCCACCTGTTGGGTTTCATAGTGTGCTCGAAACAAACCCAAGCCCTCTGTAGACAAAAACACAATTGTGGTAAGTTATTTTATTTTCTTTAGTTTTGTTTTTTGCTCCCTTAGGACTTAAATCGGCTAACGGAGCCGCTAAACCCATCAGAGTGGATCAATCCAAATGGCTTGGGTTAAGTAAACAACCCCAGACCAAATTCACTCCTCCAGTTGATGAGCTGTCAATTTCGCTCGTCAACAAATGGTGCTAGAAGGAGGGCTTGAAAACTATTAATGGCACGAGGTGGTTGTAAGACTCCTCCACCACCTACCCACTCACCTATAGTGACTAGAAGTCATTCAGACAAGAACATTGTCCCTCAAACAACAACCACATCAAACGACGATCTATGGATCATAGTTGAACCAGTAACTCCAAATCCTATGGGTGGTGACATACAAGAGATTGTTCGCCAATCCCTCATAAGAACGCACAGTGCCTTCACCCATTTAAGACAACCAAACCAACCTTTGAACAAACCATTAGACTTCTCTAATATCAAAGAACAACTTGGAGGCACTGACCTTACTTTAAACCTTACAGATCCAATCCTCACTCTTGCAGTAGGAGGATCTGGTATACCACCATCACCACCTCCTTCATCTCCTTCTTCTTCTGGAGAAGAATCCTCTGACAAAGGTAGTTCCTCATCCTAGCCTTCGACACCACCCACACCTATGGCCAACTAGAAAAATCCCGCCAGACCCTGGCTCGACCAAGATACAGTGGCCATATTTGGGCCTCAGCATCCCTTACCCAAACACCCATAGAAATGGCTCCCTAAATTTGACCCGGACTCCAAATAGATCGTCGAAGATCATATCAAAAAGTTTATGTTAGCCATTAGACTCCATAGTGTCGAGCATGAAGACGTAGTCTGTAGATTGTTTCCCTACACCTTTGAGGGCAATGCCTCTACCTGGTACTTTTCCCAACAGCCCCACACCATCGTGTCATGGGAGAAGTTTGAATCCCGTTTTCTTGAGAATTTCGGAGACGACATGTCTCCTGAAGTTCTAGTCATGGAGATTTCTAGTTTAAGAATGAATCCCAAAGAAAAGATCAAAGACTTTTATCAAAGGTTCTTGACACTAAAGAACCAAATCCCTACAGATTCAATGCCTGCCAAGAATCTGATTATAGAATATTATACGAAAGCCTTACATCAAAGCATAGCCATTTGGGTAAAGAGATCCAAGAAACCCACGTTGTTAGAAGCCTTCGAAGAGGCCAGTCAAATCGAGAAAGACATCCTCATATTAAAAGACACTACTAGCAATGAGACAGAGACTAGTTCATCTTCCAAAAAGTAAATCAAAATACTCCCTAGGCCTTCCCAAAACAAAGCTCAACCTGAAAGATCAGATTTAGAAAACTTACAGAAAGTCGTTCAAAAAATGTCCATTAAAGTTATATATTTGAAAAGGATGGCTGAAGAATCTTCTTCGAGAAAAGGACCTTACAAACCCCCTTTTAGGAATCCTTTCCCCACCAATCGACCTAATTCAAATATTGAAGGCCTAAATCTAGAAAGCCTGCAATTCACTATTCAAACGATTCTAGAAGCACAGGATAACTTGATGCCTCCCGAATCCTTAAAATACTAGGAGTAAGACAACAAACAAGCCTTCTTCTGAAATCTCTACGACTTTGCCTCCAAAACAATCTAAATCAACTGAGACTAGACAGAATTCAGTAAACCCAAGCTTAGATTATGATTTGGTTGAAGATCTTAAAAATCTTATGGCTAACATTTCTGTTTATGAATTATTAAAATTCCCTTTTCTTCTGCAAAAAATGCTACAAAATATTGTAGAGAACAACAAAAATAGCAATCCAAGCAGTAACAAAGGTGTTCAGAACAACCCCAAAGTTCCGCAGAAGGCCTCTGCCAAAACTAATTTTGATCCTCACGATAATAGAGACCTTCCTATAAATAATGTAAAAAATGTAGATAAATCAGTTTTAGAAGCCGCGAGTAAAAAGAAACAAGCTTCCACTCTTAGTACTCGCAGAAATGTCCCTCCATTTTTGTTAACTTTTGAAATTTTCAATAGGAATGTGCATAACTGCATGGTAGATTCAGGAGCGTCATCTAACGTAATGCCTTGGTCTGTTTGTCAAAATATTAATGCCGAAGTTCAACCATCCACCTTGAATATTATCCAGCTTGATCGAACTAGTGTTAAAGTGATAGGCGAATTGAGAAATGTGCTTATAATATTGTCATCTAACCCTAAACTTCATCAAGTGATTGATATTATTGTTGTAGATATCCCAAAAGTTTATGGTTTGTTTTTAAGCAGAGATTGGTCAGAACAGCTACACAGCTATTTTGCGATAGATTGGTCTCACTTGTGGCTGCCTGAGAATGGAAAGCCCAACAGAATCAAGGTAAATCATGAATGTTATCTAAAGTTCACGGTGACTGATTTAAATGATCCCAATGAACCATTCACTCCTTCTGCCGATTCGCCTGAAATACAGGGGATGGATACCTTTTTCGGTAATTTCATGGCCGAAACTTCCACCATCACTAACCCAGAACAACAGTTTGAAATTTTGACATATACGTAGCCAGCAACTTCTGCCCAGTGGTCACATGCAACCGACAACAATCAAATATGGTATCTTTACTTTGATGGGTCAAAATCCAAGGAAGGAGCTGGTTTAGGCTGCGTGATCATCGATCCAGCAGGTAACAAAACCCTGATTTCTTGTAGGTTAGAATTCGAATGTACAAACAACACAGTAGAATATGAGGCACTATTGCAAGGCCTCAGAAAAGCATTAGATGTGAACTTTCAAAATTTGACTGTCTTTGGTGATTCAAAAATCGTAGTTAGACAGGTAAAAAATTCTATCCACTATTTATCTCCGCACCTTAAAAGCTACCAAACTGAGGTATGGAATTTGATGAATAAGTTCGCCGCATTTAACATAAATTCTATTCCTAGATTGAATAATTCAGAAGCTGATTTGTTAGCTAACGTAGCTTCAAAAATTTTCCCTGTGGAAGGCTTATCTCCGAATGCATTCTCCGTCGAACTGTTGTTCAGACCGTTCGTCCCAGACAACATCACAAATTGGAGAGTCTTCGATGATGATCAACAGATTATAATTTTCTTGCATATGGAAGAAAATTTCCATGGCGCGGTGATCAACGAAGGTACCCATGACAAAAATCTTCGAGACTTTATGGTAATACGAGATCCAAGATCTCCAGAATCTTCATTAGACATGGTAAATTCTATCCCAAAATCTATAGTTAGATTAGAAAAAATTTACGATCTTCACGACAAGTTCTGAAAATCAGTGAACTGTAAAACGAATAGTTCCTCTTTGATGCATGAAAAAGTAAATTTGGGAACTAAAGACAACCCACAGTGCATTAATTTAGGGGTGGGGTGTTCTGAGCAAGAAAAAGAAACGTTTACTAAATTATTTAAGGAATTCAAAAATGTTTTTGCTTGGACGTACGATGACCTAAAAACCTTTGATCCTAGCATCATACAACATGTTATTCCTATGAAACCCCAAACCCAACCTTTTTAACAAAAGTTAAGGAAAATGCACCCAAAACTCGAACCAACTGTCAAGAAGGAATTAAAAAAACTCCTGAATGCTAAGATAATCTTCCCAGTTAGGCACACACAATGGGTCTCTAATCTTGTCCCTGTCTGAAAGAGGAGTGGTGAAATCCGACTATGTGTCAATTTCTGAAATCTTAATCGAGCGTCTGATAAAGACAACTACCCTGTCCCTCCCATGGAACAGATCCTTCAACAGATATCTGGTTCTGAAAGATTATCCTTGTTGGATGTTTTTTGAGGGTATAACCAAGTCCTGATGTTCCCTCTAGACCAACTCAAAACCACCTTCTGCACTCCATGGGGCACCTTCCCCCTCCCTTGTCAAAAAAGTCCATGCAATCTTTCTTAGGTCAGATAAACTTTGTTAGGAGATTCATCCCCAGCTTTTCAGAAATGGTGAGACCATTACAAAACCTAATAAAAAAGGATGTACAGTACCATTGGGGACCTTTAGAAATCTAGGCTTTTAATTCAATAAAAAAGGCCATAATAGATGCTCCTTCTCTAATGAACCCTGACTTTTCGCAAGACTTCACCCTCTACATGTTTTCTTCTGACCGTTCATACGCCATCGTCCTAACTCAAAAGAACGTTGAAAACAACGAAGTCCCAATTGCCTTTATGAGCTTAGCCTTCAAGGGGGTGGAACTTAATTACCCAATAGTAGATCAACAAGCCTATGCTATTTTAAAAGCAGTAAAACACTTCCGATCTTATCTTTTGAAATCTAGGACAAAAATCATTGTCCCTTACCTGGCTGTCAGAAATCTGTTAGTACAGAAAGAACTGGGCAAAAAAAGGGCAAATTGGGTCACATCCTTGCAAGAGTATGACATAGAAATTACCCCAGCACATATAGTAAGAGGCCAAGGGTTATGCAAATTGTTCGCTGATTCAGCTGCAGGACAACAAGAGGAAAATGATATGTTAAATCCAGGACAACACTATCAAAATCTAATCTGCTGTGCACAAAATCCTGTTAGTCCCTGGTATGATGATATAAAATTTTGTCTTATACATGGATTAGCTCCCCGTCACCTTGATCCCACTAAAAGGAGAGCACTCAGATTAATTCTTCTTTTCAGCTGATTTATGGTATTCTGTTTTGTCAAAATTTTGATAGAGTACAAATGCACCGCCTTGAGAAAGATGAAGCAGAAAAAGTCTTATTGGAATTGCACGCAAGAGAAGCTGGTGGGCATTTTGGTGGAGATACCACTGCCCATAAAGTATTAAGATTATGTTATTACTGGCCTACCCATTTTAAAGATGCTCATGCTTTGTGTCGCAAGTGTGTAATTTGTCAAAAAGCATCTCGAAGGATACATAAACCAACATTCCCTTTGCAACCAGTTTCAGTAGACTCCCCTTTTCAGCAGTGGGGTCTAAATATTATAGGCCCAATCAATCCACCATCCTCACAATAGCATATGTATATCATAACAACCACATATTACTTCACTAGGTGGTCTGAGGTTGCCCCATTAAAAGCTGTAAATACCAGCCAGGTAATATCTTTTTTGAATTTGAATATTATTACTCATTTCAATATCCCTGAATGCCTGGTATTTTATAATGCTTCTTATTTTTTGTCTCTTGAGATGAGTGATTTTTCTCTAGAAAAGGGAATTAAATTAAAGTATTCTACCAGCTATTACCCCCAAGGCAACGTTTTGGCAGAATCGACTAATAAAAATCTGATCAAAATCATCAAGAGAACGGTTTCTGAAAACCATAAAAGTTGGCATAACGCATTGTTAAACGCAATATGGGCTGATAGAGTAACTCCTAAAATTGCTATGGGTAACTCACCTTTCTTTCTCGTTTACGGAAGAGAGGCAATTATTCCACCACATGTCCTCCTTCCCTCTCTGCAGCTACCACAGAAAGTACAAGAAGAGGATTGTCCCCCTTTGGAGAATCGAATTAACGCTTTGTTAAAATTAGAGGAAGTGAGGGCTCAAGCAAAACAAAAATTTGATCAACATCAACTCGTGAGATCG
>CBVK0101020796.1:0-10078 GCA_900067695.1 Picea abies
AACAAAATAATAATAAGAATGCTCTTCGCAGTTACATTATTTCAACACTTTTCAAACAAAATCTTTCAACCAAATCAGAGGCAATGTAACTATATCTCATTAATTTTCCTTTTAGTTCCAATAGCCAATTGAACCAACCATAATTTTTCATGCTTACTTCTTTTCAAACAAAATCTTTCAACCAAATCAGAGGCAATGTAACTATGACTTGCTCTTCAATCAATTAAAATTGCAATAGGTTGATCGGTTTTCTTACCTTCAAACTTAATCATGTGTGACCAATGGTCTGCCTATCGATTTTCCAAGGCGGCACATATTCTTGGGTGATCCCAAGATGGGTGGAGATCCCAAGATGGGAACTCACCCTCTCTAAGCATATGTGGCGCATTAAGGAGGAGGGGCAACTCGCCCTCTCCACCTACCAATCACATGTGACGAGTTCTCCTCTCCCACATGCTTAATTTAAGTGGAGTGAAGTCTTACCTCAAGTGGATAGGTGTGCACTTGAGCTTGAGAGTGTGTGGCTATCAGAGGGGGAGTTCTAACTTGATGAGTTGTACAAGGGTGGAGATCCCAAGATGGGAACTCACCCTCTCTGAGCATATGTGGCGCATTAAGGAGGAGGGGTGTCAATCCCAAGAGGGATGACTCTCCCGCTCCACCTACCAATCACATGTGGCGAGTTCTCCTCTCCCACATGCTTAATTTAAGTGGAATGAAGTCTTACCTCAAGTGGATAGGTGGCAAGTGAACTCCCCCTCTGATAGCCACACGCCCTCAAGCTTAAGTGCGCACCTCTCCAAGTGGCATGCGATTTTACTTGGGAAATATCACCCCTTTTGCTATAAAACTAAATCGACCCCTCCTCATTTAGTTAGTTGGAGCTTGGGCAAGAAATTGTTGATTGTATAAGTTATTTTTGTATTAC
Source organism: Picea abies (assembly GCA_900067695.1). Lineage (NCBI taxonomy): Eukaryota > Viridiplantae > Streptophyta > Pinopsida > Pinales > Pinaceae > Picea > Picea abies. The sequence continues at coordinate 929 of CBVK0101020796.1, forward strand.
TCTTTCTCAAGAATTGAAAAAAAGACTTTAGAGGTCAATCGGTGTTGGTTCTCATGGTGTGGATGCTTTGATGTTCAATGGTGTTTGAGGTAACTTGTATTGGTTTAAGCTTTGCATATCTATTCTTTGAAAGCTTTTGAAAGTGTATTGTCACATTGTAGGGTAAGCTCTAATTGGCCTGTTTGCTTTTAGATTCTACTATTTCATACATTATAAGATATTGATCTTGCATATTTTTCACATGAACTAATGTGCTTGAATGAATCTTGTTGTGTAGGCTTAAGTGTCCTCTTCCTACTTGGTGCCTTTTTCTCATACAGATTTACCAAGGTATCCATATATTCCTTGGAAGTCATTAACGAGGTCATTATTGGCATTTTACTGTCTTTGACTGAGTCAAAGATAATTTGCTTGGCCTTTGTTTGACTCTTCCTGAAGACCGCTCTCCCTGCATTAGAGGCAAGTTCCTCCATCACTGAGGTCACATACTGCTCAAGATCATGCTCCTGCAAGATGTTCATTATCCTAAGGTTCCACACATTGACGTTGGAAGCTCCTTCAAGCCTATCCTCGGCCCTGACAAAAATGGAGGATTCCATGGAACTCACATTTGAAACTGATAAAAGCTCTCTTGGATCTGTGTGTACCTTGCTCATGCACTTCAATAGGCTCTTTCACACCCTTAGCTCTGATACCATGTTAAATTATAGAGCTTGATTTCAATATGCGGATTATTTCTTTAGTTTCTTCAACACTTTAAACAATACTTGATTTATCAACCAGCGAATGAATATTCGAAATGATGAACAGAAGTAGAAGAGGTACTCAAATAGAATCTCACACATGCACAAGAATTTACCCTGGAGAAACCCAAAAGGGGAGAAAACTCCAGCAAACAATCTTCCTTTATTGCAAATAATATGTAAGATCAAGTACAATAATCCACCATGAAAATACCTGACTGTTAGACCAGCAAACACAAAAACTTCACTGACTTTTACAGCTGATATAAACAGAACTATTTGTTGTCCTTTATTGCTGATATAGACAGCATTGTTCGTTGTCCTTTACTGCTGATATAGACAGCACTAATCGCTGTCCTTTATTGCTGATATAGACAGCACTAATCACTGTCCTTTATTGCTGATATAGAGAGCACTGTTCTACTCCTTCACTGCTGAAATAGACAGCACTAATCACTGTCCTTTACTGCTGATATGGACAGCACTAATCGCCATTACTGCTCTGTCTCCTTCACTCTTGCGCTGAATAACCTGTGTGTTTAGAAGAGGAGGTCGAGCGATATGTTCTCCCATTTCTACATATCGAGTGAAGTCATGAATTCCATCGATATGTTCTCCCATTTCTACTCCAAAATGGGAAGTGGTTGAAGTAGTCTTGTTGGAAGCGTATGTTGTGACTTGTTCTGCTGACAAGTCACAGACTCACTGATGTACCTCATAACATCCTGCTTGAGGCCCTTCCATGAGAACCTCTCTCTGATCTGCCTGTAGGTTTTGAAAAACCCCTGATGGCCTACCAGTGGTGAATCATGAACTGCTAGTAGGATCTTCTTCTTGAGCCTTGAACCTGGCACTAAGTAGACTCTATCGTTGTAGAATATGACATCGTCAATGACCATGTACCTGTCATCCTGTACATGTCCATCCAAAACCTCACAAGCGAACTTGTTCTTGGAATATTCCACTAACAAATGGGATTTCCAATCCGCTGAAACCTCCATCAAAGAACATGCCACAAGTCTCCTAGACAATGCATCGGCCACAATGTTCTTCTTCCCCTTGACATACTCTACGTCGAAATCGAAGGCCTGCACCTTCGTCACCCATTTCTGTTGGTGCTCACTGAGATCCTTCTGCTCGAGGAACTAATTTAAGCTGTTGTGATCTGTTTTGACAACGAATTTGCTACCAACCAAATATTGTCTGAATTTGGTCAAGGCATGCATGATTGCCAGCATTTCCTTGTCATAAATAGAGTACAGCCTCTCAGGTTGACTGAGCTTCCTAGTCTCGAACACAATAGGGTGTCCTCCCTGCATCAAAACTGCCCCGATACCCTCGTCGAACGCATTACACTCTAATACAAACAATAAAGTGAAGTCTGGTAATGCTAACACGGGACATGTGCCCATGACTTCCTTCATGTGATCAAAGGCTTTATGTGACTCATTGATCCAGATGAAAGCCCCATGTCTGGTGAGATCTGTAAGTGGTGCTCCAAGCTAAGAAAAACCCCTGACAAACCGCCTTTAATAGTTGCATAGGCCAAAGAAGCTCCTCAAATCTCTCACATTCCTGGGCGTTGGCCAATCTAGAATGGCCCAGATCTTCTCCTGGTGCACCTGTAGCCCCTGTGCACTGACAATGTAGCCCAAGTAAAGTAGTTTTGTCATACCGAACTCACACTTGGACTCTTTGACGTATAGTGATTGTGTCTCCATGATGCTCAGTACCTCATCCAAGTGCCTCATATGCTCCTGCCATGTCTTGTTGTAGACCAAGATGTCGTTGAAGAAAACCAAGACTGATTTCCTCAACCGATCCCTGAATATGTGGTTCATGAAAGACTAAAACATAGCTGGTGCATTGGTTAGCCCAAATGGCATAACCAGGAACTCAAAATGATCGAAGTGGCATCGAAATGTCGTCTTCTCTATGTCCTACTCTCGGATGTGGATTTGATGATATCCAGAGCGTAGATCAATCTTCGAGAAAAAAACTGCCCCATGCAGTTCAACCATCAACTCATCGATGTGAGGGATAGGATATTGATTCATGATGGTTTTCTTGTTCAAGGCCCGATAGTCGATACACATCCTCATGGTACCATCCTTCTTCAGAACTAAGACAACTGAAGAAGCGAATGGATTGTTGTTAGGTCTAATGTGTCCCATTGCTAGCAATTCCTTAATTGCTTTCTCTATCTCATCCTTGAACCTCCTAGGATGACGATAGGGTCGTGTGATCATAGGTTTGGCCCTCTCCTCCAACTCAATGGTGTGCTCAAACCCCCTATCAGGTGGTTTCCCTGGTGGAATCGAACCAAAAACCTATTGATGTCGTCCCAACAAGTTCCTAATCTCTGTCTGATTATGTTGTCGACCCTTTGAATCCTTTTGTGTAGTGATCAAGCACTTTGCGTCATATGCTACCTCCCCATGCCTGAAGATCCTCTCCATCCTCTTGGTCGAAACTGTCCTGGGTGCCCCTGTCGACATGCCCATCAGAACAATCCTCTTCCCGTCACTGTCTCTGAACCCCATCTCCAAGGTTTGGTAATTGGTGGTGATTTTGCCCAATGTGATCAACCACTGGACTCCCAATACCACATTTGTGTCAGATAGGTCAACTACATAAAATGTGTCTCTCACGGTGTAGTTACCCAACTTTATCTCCAAGTTCGGAACTCTGTCTAGACACTCCACTGTATGGCCATCTGCTACTGTAACATCAAATCCCTCAAACTCCTGTGTCTGAAGTGCCTGCCTCGATACCAATGAAGCATCAATGAAGTTGTGGGTGGCCCCACCATCTATCAAGGTGATTGCCCGCTGTCTCTGAATAGTCCCTCTGATCCGGAGGGTGTCATACCTGGGAACACCAGAAAGGATCGCTATGACTCCTCCCTTTGTTGGTTTCCGTCTGTTAACCTGCTCAGGAGGCTATGGTACTACCGATGGTTGGGTTCCTACCAGTGTTGGTGGTCTACAAGGAGGCTGCTCCTCTGCCTATGATGGCTCCTCCTCTAAGCTAGTGGATCCATTGTCCTGATCCAACTCCTCGCAATCCACATTGTCTGCTGCCACCTAAATATAATGGATTTCCCCCTTGCCCATGCACCTATGGTCTGGGACCGAAAGGTCCTTGCAAGTGAAGCAGAGCTTCTTCCTCATAATCTCTCGCCTCGTCTCATCATCCAGCTTCTCCTTACCCTTCCACTCTCTCTGGAATGGTTTCCTATCTCGGTCCCTCTATGGTATAAAGGGTTTGGAAAAGGGTTTAGTCTTCGGCGTTGAGTCTGCCAAATCTCAAGTGCATAAGATGGCATCCTGCAAGGTATGAGGCCTGTATGCCTTCACCCATCCTCTCAAGGGTTCTGTGAGGCCCTCTGTGAATAACATGATCAACCTGGGCTCTGATATATCTGTCACTTCCACTGCTACCCGCTGAAACTCCGTGATGAATGTCTCTCCTGTGCCAGTTTGTCTCAACTGGGCTAGATCCCTGAAATGGATCTCTGGGTCCCTCCTGTCAAACCTGTCCATGAGTCTCTCTGTGAACTCCCTGTAGGAGGTGATGTGATTGTGACCCAACATCACCAATCCATGGTACCACCACTCGTGTGCCTCACCCTCCAAGTGTAGGGTAGCGAAACCGATGGCCCCTGTCTCGGTCATCTAGTTGAGCTTGTAGTACGTGTCTAGATTTTGCACCTAAGCTCTGGCAGTGCATTTGGACGATCCGTCAAAAGAAGGTATGGTGAGTTTACCAACTTTCCGGATGAAATCCAGGTTATGCCCCTGTTGTTGTTGTTGTCCTCCTCTTTGAGGCTCTCTGGGGCGGTTCCTGAGTCTGAGTCCACAATACTCAACCAGGGTCATGTCCTGATGGAAGTCACGGCCCAATGCTGCATACTCCCTCCTGTAATATGCAACGTCTTCTACCTAAGTGGGCGGCCTTTGTGCTATCGGTTGTTGTGTTGTTGTTGCGGGTGGCTTATGGAAACTGCGGAACAATGGCCTGGGAATCCTACTCGAAGAGGTGTATGTGTGAGTAGGTGACCGAGGTCTACTCCCTGCCCCTGAGTTCCCCTGCGTTGCATGTGGGGCTTGTGTGCCCGAGGTGCCCACTATAGCCAATCTATCAGCCATCTGCGCCAAGGACTGAGTCATGGCATGCTAACTGACTACCAGATTGTTGAGTACCTGCATGAAGCCTGCGTCTGGTTCCATGGGGGCCTTGCCACTGCCCTCTAGTCCTTCATATTTGTCTCCCAACATGCTCTCTGCCTCATGCTCTTCCCTTCTTTTTGCTTCCCTGTGTGCCTCTTCCTCTGAACTGGGAGGAAAAGGGGGAAAATCTGATCTAGGTCTCCTCTCCCTGCGTCTATTATAAGTGATGTACTCGTCACCTACGTGCTCACAGCCCTCTGGTTCACCGACTGAACTCATCGTCTTTAGTCACAGGCCGGTAGGACTAAAGCTCTGATACCACTGTAATATCCCAGATCTGGCTAGTCTAGGAAATGTTGTTAATTTGCTATGTCGTCTGATATGATACACTAGGGGATTTTGGATGCGTTTAAGTTGTGGGTTTTAACATGCTTGGTGTTTTTGGCATGTGTGTGTAGATAAATAAATGTTTACAGCATATGAATTAGCATACAAATAATAAATGACACAATAGACTGCAAATCATATATTATGATATTTCTGCGGATTACAATGTTGTATGCGGCTGAGTAAAATAAATCTCTCGGCTAGATCAGTGACAAAAGGATCTTAGCCGAAATACAATAAGCAAACTAAAACAATAATACCTGGTAATGGAAGAATGATGTTGGATCAATGGATGAGTTGTAGGATCGGCTGCAAGCTACGGCAACTGCTGCAAGACTGGAAAGTTCGCCCTAGTGGCTAAACTCCTCGGATCTGCCTGGAAACTATCTCAAACAGTGTGCCTTGCTCTCTCACTTCATCCTGGTGACTGACAGACTGACAATCGGCCCTCTGCTGATCTATTTGGACCCCGAATGGATCCCCCTGGGCAAATGCTCCCCCTCTGCTGCTGGAAACTGTGCCCTCGTGATTCCCTCATCGGAAACGGCTGATAAGGGTCTCAAAATGAGCGCCCTAGGCTCCTCTGAAATGGGTCGGAAGGATTTCCCTGGATCTGATCTGATGATCTCCCGGGAATCCCAAATGTGTCCTCCCCAACTGTCGCACCCTCAATGGCTGAGTAACGCGCCCAAGATGATTTCTCTGTCGGAATCTGACGAGAAACTAGGCAATAGATGCGCCTTGCCCTCCACTCAACTGAGCCGGAAGGGAATCCCTGGATTCTCCTTGGATGGGACAAGTCAACTCACTAAGTCTCCTCAGAAGCTGCGCCCTCACCCTGAATAAGTGTGCCCCTGTTGTTGCAACCTGCGTAACTGTTAATAAAGATCGATGGAAGATCTATGTGATCTGCCTGATGACTAGGGTGTGTCTCTCAACACCGAAATCAACCACTGGGTGTATTCCTCCTGGAATCCACAGATCTCTCTCTCCTGAGATGTGCCTCTCTCCTCCCTAACAAGTCAAATTCTTCATAATGATGAATTAGGTCATTCTACCCTTTCTTTTTAGCTTCCCGAAACCCTAATTTGTTGTTGACCTATTTTTAGCTTATCTATTCTATTTTTAGCTCACTTTGACTTAAAAGCGCTTTTAGTCACTTTTAGCTCAATCTCACTTTCGAATTATAACACCCTCAGCTGAAGTGACCTCTAGTAACTCTATTTACCCCTATATGGCCCTGGCTATAGTCTAATAGGGTTGTTTAGAGCATTAAGCCTCCCCTCTGGAGCTCCTATTTGGAAAGGGACATTACATACTTCAATAAACTCTCTGGAAAACCTTGTAATCTTGTAGATCCTCATTAATAAAGGATCACAAGCCTCCCAAAGAAAGAGAAAGCATTGTAGTAAAAGTAATAAAATAAGTGCGCCAAGTAGCCTCACTTTTCTTTTTGCCCCCTAAGGGGGGACCGATGTTGTGGTTTGGTTGTCTTGTGTGATTTCCTTTTGCTTAAAGTTCAACAATCTCACACCTTAAGTATAAGCTAAAAGTAATCACAATCCTAGCTTAGAATTTCATTTTTGCAAAGTACAATACTAATTCTTAGATTAGATTTCATTTCAAGCAATCTTATTTACAATTTTCATTTTGCAAATAAACCAGTCCCCTCAACTCCCCTAAGTAGGCTCATGCCAAATAAGGGTTGGACAATGTGGACTTAGCTTAATTAGACAATCATTTACTTTTAAGCATTGTTCTTTTTCTTTGCAAATAAACCTGTCCCGTCAGCTCCCCTAACTAGGCTCATGCCGAACAGAGGTTGGTTAGTGTGGACTTAGTTTAATTAGAAAATCTTTATTTTTCAGCAACTTTTATTTTATTGCAAATAAACCCATCCCCTCAACTCCCTGGTGTATGCTCTAAACCCTTGCGATCCTAGCTCGACCTGGGGAACTCATGAGAACCGAGGCTGGTCAATGCAGATCTAGTATAAATAGGACAATTTCTTTGTTTGGAAACCGCATAAAGGGAGTGTGTGAAGTCAGACAGGATACCTCAGGCTTGTTCCCCCCTGTGTTGAACCTCCGACACCTTTATTGAGCTTATTGGTGAAGTTATTTGGACTTCAGCAAGTTCTCTGCAAATTCCAAGCTGAGGGATAGCCTCTTGAGAGGCCACACTTATATCAGCTTTATTTTCAAGCAATACCCTTTGGCAAGCAACTTTCATAACAATAATCACAATCAATACTTAATAAACTTTTGACATTAAGCAACTTCTAAAATTTACAAGCAACACACTTGCAAGACTCCACTTTTCAGCAGCAACTTGTGATACACAGCATCTTGCAACATTTTTATTACATTTGGCACTGGTCCACACTATTTTGCTTATCATCTCTACTTCAAGTATTTGTATCCTTTTTTTCATGTAAGTTGTATATTTTATGAAAATATCTTGAATGCTTTACTTTCAAACATAAGCAAATCATATTTCTGCATGTCATTTTTGTTGTTGGTATAATTTCCATTACATGTTGTTGTTACAAATTCTCATTTATATCTTGCTATTGTTGATTGTAGTAAAAACTCTTAGATTTTATTTCTTGTTCAGATCAAGCCTTAGTTTTATTTTTCTTTAGGGACTACCCCCCTTGGCTTCGCTAGGAGTTGGCCTAGATGGAAGAGTCGAGAATCAGGTGACAGCACCTTAACTCGAGACTTGCCCCCAAGGACACACCCAGTCAATTAAAAATTTTCCACGTTAAACCCGAGGTGTGTATAAAGGTGGCAACAGGTCGGAAAGGCACTTTGTCCACTCAAGCCAAGTGGTTGATCCGAAATGAAATCTCTAAATAATCTCTTTTAAGTTTTTTTTACTTTATAATAACAAAATTTAATTTTGTAAAGTTTAGTGAATAGTCCAAAACTCTTTTTCACTTGGAAGATGAAACGAACCATTGTGATGGTTGGCCTTCCAAGGCAGCCCATTAAGTATGAAGGTTGTGGAGAAGAAGGGCATTCAATGAAAAAGAGAGCTGGAGAGGAAATGGAGAAGCAGAAAATTAAGGACTCAAAAGAGGAAGTATGTTCGAAGAACAAACACTGTCTCTGAGCCAAGGCCATTTGCAATCTTGCCAATGAGAAAAAATGCATTAAATCTCTGCTTCAGAATGCAGCTCACACTTGTAACTATTCCTTGAGCCTAATAAAATCCCCACCAAACATTGGTTTTCCTGTTTGGGTTTCTAGGGTAAAAGTTCTGTTGTTATGGTGTGTGATTGACAGTTGTTGGTTAATTGCTTCATTTTGGCATATGATTGTGTTGAGCTCTGTTGAGAAAATCGCCTAAAAATCGGCAAAATCGCGAGAAATTGCGATTTTTTCAAGAAAACGATTTTTTCCAAAAAAATCAGCCCATTTTTTGGCGATTTTTTCGAAAAAATCGCCAAAAACTCGCGGGTCAATGACAAAAAATCGTCTGTCTAAAAAAATTTAGAAAACCACGGGGGGGAATGATGTGTTTTGGTGTGCAGATAAGGGTAATTTTGCCTTACTAGTGCTATTTAAAAAGGTCCCCACCCTAGTATTTAATGGTAATGTTAAATTTTTATCTTTCATTTCCATCCTTTTACTTAAATTTTTAACATTACCATTAATTGTTTCAAGATGTTTGAGAGTGGTTCCAACCTCATTGGACTTCATATTGAGAAAGTAGAATTTTAGGTCCCATTCAAAATTCAGCAGACTTAACAATTTTCAGGATTTCAAGAATGGAAAGATTGCAATGTTTCCATTGGATTCTATCATGTATGAGGGTATGGAACTGACATTTAATCAAGAGAA
>CBVK0101020797.1:0-10078 GCA_900067695.1 Picea abies
GAAGGTGATCTTTTCTCTATCGGAAAAATTGTGAACATAGAAATAACCTTCTAGAAAATTTAACCATTTTTCCAAAGCATCCGCATTGATCTAACCTTCAAATATGGGAATATCAAAATTGACGTGCACCTTGAATGGGGTAGTGTCTCCAAAATGAATGCTTTACAAAGATGTTCCTGCTACTGTCAATGATCATTGAAGGATTTGGGAAAAATTCTCCAACATCTCGTTTCTCTGTTGCACGAGGGCTTCCGTGAAAAACAAATTGATGGGATATTCTACTCCCACCTCTCTCTTTTCTTCCAACATGGGAGGTTTATTAGGTTGGAGAGAGAGGTTTTCCTCAAGATAAACTAGCTTGAGACCCAACTATCTATACCCTAATCTCGTCGGGGACATGCACTAAGAAATAACAAGGAGAAGCCTGCTCTGATACCACTGATCGATATTACTTTCAGAATGGAATGAAGGTGGAAATGTAACAAGGGAATACACATATATGTAGCAGAGATACAATAATATAAAAAATATATAACATTAAAAAGAGAGATACAATAATACACAATTTCTATTAATGAGCGAAATGTACAGATCTATAAAATACAGAGTGAATGAACTCGCTAGAATGGTGGTAGCTTATCTCTGAGAATATATGTGACAAAAACACTCATTCACAAGAATATGATGTTTATAATGAGGCTCTAAAGGCCTTTTTAAGATAAATAAAATCCAAAACCCTAACCCTTTAAGATGAAAGGCCAAAAGGTTTGTGGGCCCCGATGGGGGTAGTTGATACGTCAACTTCCCGAGGGCATAACATTTGCATACAATATCCATTTGGGACATTCAATACCTCATTAGAAAGGTCTATTCAAGAAGTACAACTTCTACCAAACGTTTATTTTTGTTTTGGCAACCCTTTCCCCACCCAAAAGTCCAAAAAAACATCGTTTAGGGCCTCAAAACAACCCCAGAAGTTTGGGACTCGAAAAACTGTAAACAATTTCCAAAATGGAAAACTGTTCCTTGAGCCAGTGGAATAGGTGGGTGGCCACCGATATCCATCTGGATCAATTTTGGTGATAAATATCCTATAACATGGATATTTCATATGGAGAAATGCTTTGATCTACATGAAATTCCAAGCTTGCAAGAGGTACCTATCACATCCTTGTATTTAGAAGATGACCAATTTGTTTGGTATCAATGGGTTTATGAAAGAAAAAATAAGTATATTATCTTGTGGTCGATTTTTATAGTTTAATTTATATCACATTATGGGGATATTAAGAGAAATACATTCTTTAGTCATTTGATAAATATTTGGAAAAAGGTCCAATTAATAAGCACATTCAACAAGTCCAAAGGCTTAGTATTAGGGTAAATAAAATTCCTAAGGATAATTTGTCATATCTATTTATGGGAATTTTAAAGGAGAACATTAAACGCGAGGTGCATATTTTTGAACCTAAATCCCTAGAGAAAGCTTTTAGTATGACAAGGAAAGTGGAAAAAAAAACATGGCTACTAGAAGGGTGGACACTAGCAACTATAGAGAGCAAAAAAACATGGCTACTAGAAGGGTGGACACTAGCAACTATAGAGAGCACAATGTTCCATATTCTAACCTCACTCAACTGACAAGGTTGAAACCTAAAAAAATGGATGGAATAAGAGAAAAGGGACTATTTTTCAATTGTGATAGCAAGTACACTAAGTGGCATAAATGCAGTGAGAAGAAATTATTTCACATAGAATGTGAATAGGAAGAATATCAAGAATTGGAACCATCACAAGATTTAGATCTAGAAAAAAATACTCCAACGATATCTTGTACGCATGCATTGGACGACATCAGTAGACCAAAAACCCTCAATATAAAAGGATAGATTAAAAATAAAAAGGTAACAATGTTAATTTATTATAGCATTACCCATAACTTCAACAATTACAAATTAACAAAAGATATCAATTGCTTTATATTTCCAGCACCAAAATTTCAAGTAATGATTGTATATGGAGGTACCATAAATTTTTCCGGGAAGTGCCATAGTATCAAGATCACTATGTGTGAGTACCTTTTGGATAGTTCCATGAATTCTATCCAAATGGGTGGTGCTTTTGTTGTATTAGGGGTTCAATGGTTACAATCATTGGGAATAGTGGCCCTTAATTTTCAAGATATCTTCATGATGTTTTCCTTATATGGCAAGGAAATTGAGCTTAGAGGTATCCAAGGGGAACCCTCTAAGGTGATAAGCTCTAATAACATGACAAAATTACTCAAAAATGGGCACCATGGTGTAATTGCATAATTGTGCTCATTAGATGTTCAAACATCTATATCTTCTACTCTAATGGATATCCAAATGGTTATTAACAACCATTTGAAGGTATTTGGAGAGATGCCTAAGGGTATTCCACCTATTCAAGATCATTATCATGTTGTTCCTATACAACCTAGAAGTGTACCACCTAACATTAGGCATTACATGTATCCATATGCATAGAAGAGTGATATTGAGTGTATGAACCAACAAATGATAGACATTGACATCATTCAAACTAGAAAAATATATTTCTCTTCACTAGTACTATTGGTTATGAAGAATGGTGGTTCATGGTGTATGTGTATAGATTACATACAACTCAAAAAAATTACCACCAAAGATATGTTTCATATTCTTGTCATTGATGAATTATTAGATGAATTGCATGGAACAATTTTCTTTACTAAGTTGGATCTTCAATTGGGATATCATCAAATAAAAATGAGGCATGAATACATTCCCAAAACAAGATTTAAAACACATGAAGGCCATTATGTATTTTTGGTTATTCCATTTGGACTTACTAATGCACCGTCAACATTTCAAAGCTTGATGAATTCTATTTTCAAGCCCTTTCGTAGAAAATTTGTGTTAGTAATTTTTGATGATATACTAATCTATATAAAATCTTGGGAAGATAATCTACAAGATGTTGACAAAGTATTACAATTATTGGAAGCACAATAAATTTATGTAAATCCTCCCAAGTGTGTCTTTGGGGTTCAAGAAGTGGAATATTTGGATTGTATTGTATGTCATGAAGGTGTAATAGTGGACCCTAACAAAATTAAAGCTACGAGGGAATGGACAATTCCAAAATCCTTGAAGAAACATAGAGGATTATTAGGAGTAGCAAGCTATTACTGCAATATTTTCAAGAACTGTGGTCAAATAACAACAGCTCTAAAAACATTATTAAAAAATTAAGCATTTTCTTGGACTCAAGAAGCAACCAAAGATTTTGAAAAACTTAAGGAGGCTATGTGTACAACTCCTACCATGACCACACTTGACTTCACATAAAACTTTATTATGGAGTATGATGCCTCATGCCATGGAATTGGTGTAGTTTTAATGCAAGAACGAAGGCCCCTTCCCTTTGAAATAATCCAACTTAAAGTTAAAAAACTACTCAAACCCATTTATGAAAAATAAATGTTGGACATAATACATGCAATTAAGAAATGGCATCCTTACCTAATAAGAAGACACCTCAAAGTAAAAATAGGTCATGATAGTTTGAAGTACTTCTTGGAACAATGATTATCTTTAGAATATAAATAAAAATCCATTACAAATATGCTAAGTTACGACTTTGAAATTATATAAAAAAAAAGGAAAACATAATGTTGTGGTAGATGCCCTTTCAAGGAAAGAAGAAGAAACATAAGGTAAAATATGTGTTATTTCTATTCCACAATCTGTTTGGGTGGGAGAAACAAGGATAGAATGGAAGAAATATCAATAGCTATGAAAGATTGTAACATACCCAACCACCCCTGAGCCAGGCTATGCTACCTCAAAAACATATTTGTTCGAACTAATACCCAAATTCTGATACTGGTTAATTATTAAAAAAACATGAAAGATACATGATAACAACACATGCAATAACAAATATTCATGCTGCAGTATAAATAATGTTTAAACATTCCATGCATAGAAATAACCAACAATTAGGAACATAAAGAATACACATCTGAGAGATATTAATTAATACACAACGGAAATAAATATGCAGCATAAAAACACATAACAAAGAGAACTTATATTTAAAAAAATAGTTCACCAACTAGATGTAGGCCAAGGATGTTCCACCCAACCATAGACATTGTTGTTCCAAGTCTCAACAATAGATCATCGTCAAGCTAGGGTTATGAATCGACAAGGATGGTTCAAGGGTGTCACTCAGCTTCCCAAACCAGTCAGCACTCAATCTTTAATAGGTTTCTCAACACACAACAATCCAAAGTACACCAACTCTCTTATCTTCCCACTTGCACAACCCAAGAGAATGGACCCCCTTCTCTACCACACAGCCCTTTAGGATTCCAACCTCCTTCTAGGGATCCAATGTATTTGTTCAAGAATCTCCATGTTGGGACTCTTAGGACTCATAGATGTGAATAAAATTTAGTACCTTCCAATGCATCTCAGGCATGTAGGAATTAATTCATGGTTGGAATACATGAGTAGTCACTACATCCAACCAACAATGGTTTTCCCCCCAATAATTCGGTTTTCTTTACCCAACCAAGACCACATATGAATGAGAAACAATCAATGAAAGTGTGAAAGTGTGTATGGAGAAGAACAAGTGAACAATTAATAATGAAATTGAACCCCCCAAACAACCCAAAGATGGGTTTATATATTTACTTGGGAATCGAGAACCACATGGCCTCCCCCAAGAAGCTCATGTAACCACTTCTCTCAATTAAAGAAATTATGGGTAAATAAAATATGATAAAATTAATTATCCCCTTAATCCCCTTCTCTCATGGAATCATAGCCCCCTATAACTCTTGTCCTTGTCAGTCTGGAAGCCAACAATGTATTTTATTATTAATAGTGATCATAGAATTACATTTTCTAGGTACACTGGCCTTTTTAATTGTTTTGGCACTCCGTCCTTACATCAAATTAAAAAAATACATTATTTCATATGGGGACTCAAAAATGGCGTATTACATTCCCCTCGCCCTTATTTTGGCACTTTCCTTAGTGCATATACAAAACATAAATCAAAATTTCAAAATGTATTCAAAAATTTGTGAGTACTTCACCCGCATGGTATCTTCATGCTCACAAGTAGCATCTTCAGGACCGTAGCAGGTCCAATGAACTTTTACCAGCTCTATAACTTGATTTTGAAGCATTTTGACTTTTTTTTTCCAATATGCGCATTGGTTGGACTTGAAAATCTCCCTTTGGATATACCTGAATCAAATTCCAATGAATAACATGGTTATGATGATGTACACAATTTTTCAGCAAAGAGACATGAAATACATTATGCAAATTCATGGAAGCAGGCAATGCAAGCATGTATGCAACTATCCCTATTCTATCCAAGATCTCAAATGGACCACATAATCTAGTTGCTAGCTTTGTACAACTACCCAAATTCAATGATCTCTTCTCGGGATTCACTTTTAAAAGGACATGCTCCCCCACATTAAATTATCTAGTTGTCCTATTCTTATTTGCATAATTTTTGTGTCTATCTTGAGCTGCCTTTATATTCTTCTTAATTCTAACTATGTGGTCTTCCATGTCCTTGAGAAATCATGTCCCAAGTACTACTCTATCTGTTGGGTTGTCCCAAATCATTGAAGTATTGCATTTTATACCATACAAAGCCTCAAACGGGATCATCTTCAATTAATCTTGATACCCATTATTATAGGAGAACTCAACCAAATGTAAGTAGTCATCCCACTTAGATGGTTTATCCATCACATACATTCTCAGCATGTCTTCAATCACTTGGTTGACTCTCTCATTCTTCCCATCTGACCGTGGATGGTATGTTGTTCTAAAATTCATATTTTTACCAAATCTTTTAAACAATCCCATATATAAATTTGAAGTAAACTTACATCTTTATCTAAAACAACTTCCTTATATATCCCATGCAAACTAGAAATTTCCCTTATGTAAATTTATGCAATATTAGTTGTTGTATAAGTCATTTTCATAGGAACAAAATGAGCAACCTTTATCAATTTATCCACAACTACCATTATGGAGTCACGTTTTCTTTTTGTCTTGGGCAATTTGATTATAAAATCAATGGTTACCACTTCCCATTTCTTTTCTATAATTGGAAATGGCTGAAGCAAAACCATTGGATGTCTATGCTCAACTTTTACTCTATGACATTCCATACATCTGGAAATGTAATCAACAACATCGTTCTTCATTCTTGGACAAAAGAATTGGCTTCTTACTTCTGCAATTGTTTTTTGATAACCTGGATGTTTGGCATATGGAACATTATGCATTTCTTTTAACACCAAATTCCTAAGTTCTCCGGAACTAGGAACATAAATTATATTCTTATGCATAAGTAAATCCATCTTCCTTAATGTAATTTTTTTTAATTTTATGTTGTACATCTTGTTGTAAAATTTCTTTTACCTGTAGGTAATGTTGATCTGTAACAACAACATCTAAAATTCCCATCTTTAAATATGATTGATGCATACTAACAACTGTAGAAATATGATTGATGCATACTAACAACTGTAGCATGCATGATATGTACTCTTCTGTTGAGTGCATCAACAACGTTATTTTCTTTTCCCTTGATATGATTGATTTCAAAGTCATACCCACTTAAAAATTCCAACCATCTTGTTTTCCTAGCATTCAAGGTTGGTTGTTCAAAAAGATATTTCAAACCACTATGCTTTGTCCTTATTTCAAATATTTTTCCCATGGGATAATGCCTCCACATCTTCAATGCATGAACAATGGAAGCAAGCTCCAAATCATGTGTGGCATAATTCCTCTCATGTTCCTTAAGATTTATGGACTCATAACTAATTACATTTCCATTTGGAGTGAGGAATCCACCAATTCCTTCCTTGAACACATCTGTACATACCACAAAATTCTGATTTGGGTGAACAATATTCAAAATAGGTACACTAGTAAGTAATTCATTCAGTGAATTAAAATTTTCTTCACATTTTGATGTCCATTGCAAATAAGTGATGGGATGAGAAATCTTAGAGAAACCTTTTATAAATAGTTTGTAGTAACCAACAAACCCCATAAAATATCTAACTTCTGAAACATTCTTGGGTGTTGGCCATCCTCTAATGGATTCAATCATCTCAAGATCTACTACTATACCCTCTTCTGAAATAATGTGCCCCAAGTAATGGATTGTTTCTTGATGACAAGAACACTTACTCAACTTGGAATACAATTTATGTTCCCTCATCAATTGAAATACCAATCTTAGGTGATGTTCATGCTCCTCTTCAGACTTAGAATAGACAAGGATGTCATCCAGGAATACTATGACAAACGTATCCAAGTAGTTTCTGAATATGTCATTCATTAAGCACATAAAGACAACTGGTGCATTAGATAATCCAAATGGAACCACTACAAATTCATAATGCCCATACCTGGTTCTAAAGGTTTTCTTATGGATGTCTTCTTCCTTGATTCTCACCTGATGGTATCCTGATCTCATGTCTATCTTTGCAAATATCGTTTCTCCTCTTAGACGATCAAAGAGGTCATCAATTCTGGTTAGAGGAAACATTTTCTTCACATTGGACTTATTTAGTTGTCAAAATTCGATACACAGCCTCAATGTTCCATCCTTATTTTTGACAAAGAGTATTGATCCTCCCCAAGGTGAAACACTTGGACGTATGTACCCTTTCTTCAACAATTCCTCCAACTACATTTGTAATTATTTTAACTCGGGCGTACTCATTCTGTAAGGTGTTTTTGACACTGGGACAACTCCTGACACTAAATCAATAGAGAAATATATTTCTCTTTTTGGTAGAAACATTCTTGGAATACATCCTCAAATTCTTTTAGTATCGAGAAATATTCAAGGCTTGGCCCCTTTGTATCTTTCGACTCCTCCACATGGGATGCATAAATCTAACACCCTTTTCTGAAACATCTCTTCAGTTGTAAGGCTAAAATCTCCCTTATAGAGATGGGTCTTGAAACTCCTTTCACAGTGTTATGTTTTCTATCTCCATCAAAACATGTAAATGTCTTGTTATGACAGTCTAGGACAACATGATGCTTGTCCAACCAATCCATTCCAATTAGAATATCATAAGACCCTGATGGTAGGATATTTAGATCAACACTAGTATTCACGCCATTAATACTTATGGAACAAATTCTGATCACCTCATGGATTCTCCTTTTGGTTCCAGTGGCTAGGTGAACCAAAATTGATTTTCGAAGCTTACTTTTATACCAATGTAAACTATCCACTATTTTAGGATCAATGTAACAATGAATTTCTCCTGAATCAATTAGAATAGCAACAGGATAATTTATGATATTACCTTCCACCTCGATCATGTTGGATAGGTATTCTTCTTGTCAATAATCTAAGGCTGCATAAATCCTTCCCATGTATTTGACTATTGTAGCCTCTTGGATGTTGTGCACAAATGTCACTCGGTCCTTTATGTGTGGGAAATCCTTGTACAGGTGATCTTCCTTGCATCCCCAATATTGGATTGCTGGTCTTCCCATTTTTCCCAAGGAGACTTCTTTCTTGGAATCATCCTTATGATACCAGTCTTGAAGATTTTTAATAGGCTCATTTCTATTGAAAGGAGGTTTGAATCCCTTCCTCCTTTGATCAAAATTCTTCTTCTTAATGTCCTTCCAAGATTTCTGCATGGACTCTTTGTCTTTTACTTTCTCATGAAAGTATTTATCCTTCCTAATGGCCTCAATCAAGGTCTTGGGCTCAACATACCAAATATTTTCTTTATAAATCGATGGAAGTCCACTCAAAAACCTATGTATCTTTACCTTTTCATCATTTATAAACCCAAAATACTTTAACAACCCAAAGAACTTTTTCTCATACTTTGCCATGGTCATGCTTCCTAGCCTAAGTTCAAATAACTCCTACATTTTCTTGTCATATAAATTCTCTGAGAGGTACTCCTTCTGGAAATATTTTTTGAACTGATTCTAAGTGATATTATTTTCATTAATATTCTCAACTTGCTTCAACTAGTCCCACCACATAGAAGCTTTCCCATGTAAATGGTAGGTGCAAATTCTATCTTCTAGGTTTGATAAATAGTTATGTAATTGGAAATATCTCATGAGTCCAAGAAACCATGCTTCAACATCATCTTCCCTTTCTCTTTCACCATCAAAGGATGGTGTCCTAAGCTTCCTCAACTCTCCTTGAAAATTGTCCACTTCATGTCTTGTTGGGCTTGGGCATGGATTAAGAAAGAAAGTGAAGAAAAAGGAAAATAAAAGACGAAGTGCAAACTATGCGAAAGGTACATTGACTGAGATTGGGTCGAAGTGGTTAAAGAAGTAGAAAATAAGGAGAGAAGCAAGGGAAATCTAGTCATTGAATGTGGAAATCGAGGATGACATATCATCAAGGAAGAAGAATCCTGGACAACTCAACAAGTGGAAAAAGCCACCAATAGATGCTTTGGAGCACCTCGCGGGAAGGAAGGAAAGGAAGGTTGGCGAAGCCTAGGAAGTATAGGTCAAGTTGACCTAGGGTTTTAGACACCTAGGGTTTTGGTATTTAGGTTTTTGACACCTAGGTTTCGAACTAAGGATGTCCAAGAGATATTTCAATGTATAAATAAAGGTCTAAAGGACCTGAGATGGGTTAGTGCTAAGTTGGTTGAGAGTTCATTGTTATTGTGTGAGAGAGACGTGTTGTGTGGGACAACCTTTTGTATTGTAAGATATTTAGTTGGGTGCGAAGATCAACCCTGCAGTTGGGTGTTGTTATAACCCTAAATTGCACTATACATGCATACCTGGCATTAGGCCATTTTACTTACTATTTTTTCCAAGACAACATTGAACAACTCTTCTTAAAAAAACTATTTTTGAATATGTACGTTCCCTACACCACTACTACCCATTTATGTACACTAGTTTCACCATTACAACCCACGTATACCCACAAAAGTTGCAAGCAATTAGTTGAGATTACAGGATATTGGGTAGTTTCCCAACTAATCCACCGCCTATAGCTC
>CBVK0101020798.1:0-10078 GCA_900067695.1 Picea abies
ATGTATGTCAAAGAATAGGGAAGCCTTCTAGAAGGGATGAGATGCCTTTAGCACCTCAGTTATATTTACATGCATTTGAGAAATGGGCTATTGACTTTTTGGGACCTATCAAACCACCAGGAAAGTGCACAGGAGCTCGATATATTATCACTGCTATAGAGTATTTGACCAGATGGGAAGAAGCAAGATAAGTTAAAGACTGTAGTGCAGCTACAGTTGCGCGGTTCATATTGGATGATATCATAACTAGATTTGGATGCTCGAAGATCCTTATGAGTGATCAAGGAACACACTTCATTAACAAAACTATTGAAGCCTTAACTCAGGATTTCGAAGTTCACCATCAGAAGAGCACACCATATCAACCACAGGTGAATGGTACAGTCGAAGCTTTCAATAAGATTTTGGAGATAGTGCTAACTAAGATTTGCAATGTTAACAGAGATGATTGGGATTTGAGAATTCTAGCAATGTTATGGGCTTATCGAACTACTTGCAAAAAGTTAACAATGCAGACTCTCTTCAAACTAGTTTATGGCCAGGAAGCAGTGGTACCTATGGAATATTTGGTTCCTAGTTTAAGAATTGCAACATTTATAGGTATGGATGACACCGACGTTGTTCAAGATAGGCTCACGTAGTTGATGGAACTAGAGGAAGATAGGTTCATTGCAAGATTTCATCAGCAGGTACAAAAAGAACGCGAAAAAGGCTTACCATGACAGACATATCAAGAAGAAAGCATTTAAACAAGGAGATTTGGTACTTTTATATGACATTAAGTTCATGAAGCATCAAGGAAAGTTCAAGACACATCGGATTGGGCTATTCGAGGTTGTCTATGTTACGGAAGGTGGAGCTGTGCAATTGAAGAATCTTAATGGAGAATGGAAGGATGGTTTAGTAAATGGGAGTCAGTTGAAGTTGTATTGTGACAACCAACTACCTCGTAGCTCTTAGTAAAAGAAAAGGAAGAAGGGTCTAGGTACCAGGTGCAATTGAAATTGGGTACTAGACATAGAAAAAACATTTTTCACACGATAGGGAGGGATAGAGCAGAAAGAATAGGTTGCTCCATGCAATCTGAAGTTGAAGTAATACAGAAGGATCAACCCTGTAGTGACTCGGGATGACTCATGTGTGAGTTTTGGGGGCCTATTGGCCCTTGGTCATGCATTAAGGAAGAAAGTGGAGATTAAGGAAGAATAATGACAAAGTATGAAGTGCGCAGAAGGCACACAAACTGAGGAAGGGTCAAAGTGGTTAAAGAAGAATAAAAAAGAAATGAAGTAAAGGAAAGCAATCCGTTGAAATAGAAGATCAAGGAAGACAAAGCAACAAAGAAGATAGATCGTGGAAAAGTCAAAAAGAAGAAGAAGACACTAATGGGTTCTTTGGATCACCTCACAGAGAAGAAGGAATAACAGATTGGTGAAGTCCTTAAAATGAAGGTTATATGGACTTAGGGTTTTGGCACCTGGGCTTCGGCCCATGGTTTTCAAAGAGTCATGGAATGTATAAATAGAGGTCTAGAAGATTTGAGATGTGATTAGGTCATAGTGGTGTTGAAATGTAGAAGTGTTATGTTTTAGGTTATTCTTGTATTTTGGTTCTTCAGTTGGGTGTGAAGATCGACTATTCAACTGGGTGCACAGGGGTAGGAAATAAAGGATAAGAGAGAGAAGGATATGTAGCTGAGTGCGCAGGGGTAGGAAATAAAGGGGAAGAGAGAGAAGGATCTTCAGCTGAGTGCACAGATAGAACTGTATATTTTCATCTATTCTATCATTAAACACAGTTATGTGGACGTAGCCCTAGGGAGAGGGTGAACCATGCAAAATATTGATGTTTCATGTGGTTGGTGCTTTTTTATTTACTATCTTTTACACTGTTATTGCACTTCTATTTTTCTTGTCAAAGATAAGACTTACTTTGCAAAGTTAATCATAATACTATAAGAATCTCTCGGCTATTTCATGTTGTTGTTTTGGAATCATCTTGCATTTCCTTTGGTTGTAGGCACCTGTGTCTTGCAACCCTCCTATTACTACTTCGGGTGAGACTTCATTTGCTTCGTAGGTGTTTTCATAAGGGCCATTAGTTAGGGTTTGTTGATTCACTATTAGAGTTGAACCCTGGGTTTGCCCCTATGCCAACAACATATTTGAGATTAGAGTTGATTTTTGCATTCATTTCTATCTGTTGTGGTTTACCCTTATCCATAGACAAATTTTCCTCGTAACATATATCAAATTAAGCTACAACCAAGCAAGATGATTAAAAATAATTCATTAGAATCAATCAACCTTATTTAAACCAGCTGTTGATCACTCACTCCTTCCTACTTATGAAAAGTCAAGGAAATTCACAAAACACACTACTAAAAAGAAAATAACACGTTTGGCAACAATATTCTTCTGTAAAGAAAACCTAAAAAGAAAATAACACGTTTGGCAACAATATTCTTCTGTAAAGAAAACACACCCTCACTACAGTTAATCATAACACACTCTTGGAATTGAAATGATTGTTGCATTTAACTGAAAAATCATGCATACATAATTGGAATAAAGAACTTGTTGAAATTGAATATAGAACACATTCATGCGGAATTGAAATGAACACTTGTTGCAATAAAACAAAAATTCACTTGTACTGAATTGAAGTGAAACACACCATTAGTAAACCAAACAGTAACAACTATAATTGAAACAATTCACTCACATCAATTATCTACACCAGGAATTGAACTAAGGAAAATAATAGCAAGATGATCTAGTGATGCTAATCTAACTAATAATGCATGAACAACAACCATGCTAAAGAGGAGGGCCCTTCCTCCTTAGCAAGGGTGGAAAACTATAGAAACTACAAATTTAAGCACTCATAAATCGATACCACAACTTGCCAGATATTTATTATTCAATCAAGATGTGCAGATACAATTGTTGTTACACATGAGTCTGTCGACTATCCTCTATTCTCTAAAAACTAGCCTAACCTGGGAGAAAATATGTTCTACCCTTTTAAACTTTTTCTTCCTCTTCTAATCTCATAAATATTACAATTATGAACAACCTTGAGAATCTTTCTATTCTCAAGCGATTTGATGTCATCTTAATTAAAAATATACAAAGGATACAAAATATTCCTGTAACTTATTACAGCTTATGTAAATGATTTTTATGGAAATAGTCGGCGAAACTATCTTGTTATCTGGGAGGACATTATGTGTTCAAAACATACAATAGTTGTGACTTTAAGGTAATCCGCATCATCAGATAAATCAATCCTTGACATACGGTTCCACGGGTCAATGGTATATTCATCATCATGCAGTGATCCTTCGGTGGTAACAACATTCTATAGTAGTGGAATTTGTGTATCAAGTCTCAGAGTAGAAACACCTTGGAGTAGAAGAACCTTGGAGTAGCAGCACCTTAGAGTAACAACATCCTAGAGTAACAACATCTTGGAGTAGAAACACCTCAGAGTAGCAACATCTCAGATTAGTAGCACCTTGGAATCACAACACCTCGAAGTAGCAGCATCTGATTATTCTGCAAGATTCTTTAGCAATTAATCAATGGTTACCCAACACAGACATCAACCTTCCCTAAATGAAAGAAAATATTAAAGAATCAATGCATCATATGACTTAACATACCAGTGTCAAAAAGGTAATTCTTGAACCATGATAATTATGGAAAAGGTGTGAATAGTAAGGAAAATGGTATGAGATAAGTAACAAAATGATGGAAAAAAGGTATCATTCCCATGACTTGACATCTCCCCCCACCTGAAGAAATTGCATGTCCTCATGCATCCCATCTATATGAGTCCTAATATATGCAGTGTAGTAAGGTTGTATGCTCCAACAATATCCTTGTTAATGCCTATGTACACATTACTCATCAAAACATCTATCCAATAATCTTTCTCATATTGAACCTAATATTGTTGCTAGTATTGTCTTGTAGGGAGCCAAATAATAGGAAATCTGTACCTAAGGCTAATCCACCTAGATCCACACTTTGTCATGCACTCCATATACTTATTCACTCTCTGCAAAGCATGGCCAAATTTTGGGTACCCATATGGATCTCGTCTTTTCAACATCTCATCATAGGTTTCCCACCTCAACCGACTACCATCTAGGGCATCCTTCAACTGAATATTGATAAATTTAGGGAATATATCCAGAATAAGTAGTCAAAGATCAATCAGAGTAGCATCTTGTTCATATACACTCAGAAACTGATTATGTCCCTTGATTATATCAGCAGCAGGGGTAGGTTCTCCCCTAACCCACAACAACTTCTCGACCTGGTTTTCCCTAATGGCCTCATGAGATGCCTTCCATTTCACCTGGTTTCTAACGAATGAGGTGAAGGCCCTCAATTGAATATCTCCAACATAATGGCATAAATTAAATCTCCTCTCCCCAGAAAGAACATATTCATGTAAGTAGAGTTCACAGAGAAGGTGTTGGTCTGCAAGACTTCTCTGGAAGAAGGTCTTCAAGAAGGAAATGGTGGTATAAAAACTACAAGTCCTATCTTATTTTATGGCCATCAATTGAAACAGGAGGAATTTCTCTTGAAGAAAGAATGGGTAGGCAGGGGATGGGTTTTTGCAACTTACTAGTTCTTGTGTCAGGTTGAAAACTTTCATCTTTGTATCTTTCAAGGCTTTGAATTGATATTCTGTTTCTTTCAACTTCTATCTCATTCCTATCATATTCTCTTTTCTCTATTCCTGGAATGATAATTCTTCTTCCCATATTTCTCTTAAATCCTGAATATGTTCCTGAGTAGAAATCATCCCTTATTGGAGTGATGTGGCTAGTTGTTTCCACTTCGACAATAAATATGTCAACATTGGGGGATGTCATTATGATCTTTTCCTTCTCAAATTGAGTGTCCTCAATTCCAAGAATTGTTGGTTCTTGTGTAGCAACAACCTCTATGATAGGATTGTCCATTTTCCCTTGAGAAGGATCAATTGTTTCCTTTTCTCCCTGATTTGCAACACCCCCATTGGTGATCAGGAAAGGCTCTTCCATTACTGCATCCAGGGCTACTGGTTTTTATGTAACAACAATATCTTGGATGGGTTCCTCTTGGTCAGTTTGGTTAGCTTCAACATCCCCTTTGTGTTCCTAAATACATTCCATTTGTGTACCAACTGAATTAAAATTAGATGGAGGTACATCACTTGATGTGCACCCTTCTTGAATAAATTAAAATTAGATGGAGGTACATCACTTGATGTGCACCCTTCTTGAATAAATATTTTTCCACAGGATGGACATAGTTGTGCCTTGCACTTGTATGTCCCTGATGTCATGGTTTCAGGGTCACCTAAATTTTCTAATAATTCAGCAACTCACGCCATGTAGCATTCCTTTTCCTCAATGCATGGATAACCAAAAATTTAATTAACCCATGATTTTTAATGCATTTCTACGGGTGTTTGTAATGACAAACAAATCCCATCATAGATTTCAGAGACTCTAACATAAAGTATGGGATATTGAGAAGTTGAGCATGACAAAGATGAGAAAGAAGCATAAAATGGTAGTTATAAAAAACTGAAAATCTACCTTCACATGTAATGTATCTCTAGATGAAATATGCTACATATTTCCAAGGAAAAGGGAGACAAGTTATGTTGACGCCCATACCCTTGTTTCTAACCTACTCTTCTCCTCTCAGAAAGTTCATCTTAGCTGTTGGGATGAATGCCTTTGTGCTGAACCAAATTACTCCAGTCCTTGGTAGCCCTATTACTTATGCAATTGTTCTCTTCATGACCTCAATATGAAATCTGTGGACTGATGAACTTGTTCTATCTAAGATCTGGGTGAACTCCAAGGAGACATCATTGTCAAATCCCTACAATATCTCAAAGAAAGTCACCCACCCCGCATTTTCAAAGATTTGGTAGGCCTCTAGATATCTGAGCAGTAATACGACTTACTCGGTTTCATAGAGAAAAACCGAACCTCCCATTGTAGATAATCGGGTGATGCAAAGTGGACTTCGACAAGGTGAGTTGCAATTTTGGACATGTAGTTGGACGCTGGGAATAGATTTCCAAATTAGGGAAATTGAGGATATGATAATTTACACTGGTGTTGGTAATGATGGGGTATAATGGAGGAATTATGTTATTTATTGCAAGTCAGTGTGGAATCATGCAACTCAAAATGACGTGCCCCCCCAAACTAAAGGTGGAATTCATCCTCAGATGAGGTGGTATGGTTTGGAGGTACATGTATAATGACATGTTGAGCTTTAAAATCATGTGTGCAAGTAGGAAAAATATGTACCTATAGGGCCACTTACCATACATCCCAAGTGAACAAATGAGTGTAAGTCATGGGAACTCGTGGAGGATGATGCTTTATCTATTGTGAGTGTACTTCATGAGGTAATTGTAGATAATCGGGTGATGCAAAGTGGACTTCGACAAGGTGAGTTGCAGTTTTGGACATGCAGTTGGACACTGGAAATAGATTTCCAAATTAGGGAAATTGAGGATATGACAGTTTACACTGGAGTTGGTAATGATGGGGTATAATGGAGGAATTATGTTATTTATTGCAAGTCAGTGTGGAATCATGCAACTCAAAATGACGTTCCCCCCCAAACTAAAGGTGGAATTCATCCTCAGATGAGGTGGTAGGGTTTGGAGGTACATGTATAATGACATGTTGATCTTTAAAATCATGTGTGCAAGTAGGAAAAAGACATACCTATAGGGCCACTTACCATACATCCCAAGTGAAAAAATGAGTGTAAGTCATGGAAACTCGTGGAGGATGATGCTTTATCTATTGTGAGTGTACTTCATGAGGTAAAAATATAGAAATATCATACATGAGTTATGGTGCGAGATCCAAGAGATGTAGTAGAATGTCACATCATTGAGCTAATGAAAAGAAATGGAAAAGTGGTGATAATGAAGTTGAGTCATGGAAAAGAAATAAGTCTCAATGGGTAATAATTCTGGTGTGTGAAAAGGTGAGTGTGACAAGTGTCATCACAAGATGGTTCATAGCTAGTAGCACGAGTTGCAGTAGTTGTAAACAAAGAAAATGGTCATCGCGGGATGAGTTGTAGTAGATGGTAGTGAGTTGCAGCCAACGACAATGAGTTCCAGCAAAGCAGATTTCCATCGAAATTAGTTGCAACAAAGCATATGTCCATCGAAATGAGTTGCAACAAGGAGGATATCCATCACAGGATGAGTTGCAGCAAGGCGACAGTGAGCTGCAACAAGGTGAATATCCGTCATCGAATAAGTTGTAGCAAAGTGGCAGCGAGTTGCAACAATGTGGATATTCATCACAGGATGAGTTGCAACGAGTTGTAGAAAGACAAAAATGAGTTGCAACAAGGTGGCAGTGAGTTGCAACAAGGTAGCAGTGAGTTTCAGCAAGGAGACAATGAGTTGCAACAAGGCGAAAGTGAGTTGCAACGAGTTGCAGCAAGGAGACAACAAGTTGCATCATGACTGATTTCCATCGAATTGAGTTGCAACAAAACATGTGGATTAAAATTGACTTGATTTCCATCGAATTGAGTTGCAACAAAACATGTGGATTAAAATTGACTTCACTCAAGTTCCTTGAACTGATATCACTGTGTTGCAACAATAGAATCCTGTAAAAAACTTGTTGCATTAGAGAAAAATGTTCTCTCTCTTATTTTTTTTATTTATTTGTTTTTATTTTGATGGTGCTGTAAAATGATGTTCATCTCCAATGATTTTCAACCCTAGATATGATCTAACATGAAAAATAAACAATTCTTTAGAAAGTGGTTTATGATACAGTCGAAGTCGATGGCCATTGGCCAATAAAGATATTTGTAAGACATCTATGGTTATGAGTCTGATAGTCTCGTTATCAAAAATTGTATCCACTTCATAAGGACCCAACCATCTAGTGCAAAACTTCCCCTTGAAATCTTTAAACCTGGAATCATATAAAAATGCCCAATCGCCTTTTCGAAATTCCTTCATCTTGATGCTTTTATCATGCCACTTGGCACATTTTTATTGGACTAAGCCAGTATGATGTATATCAACCAAGCACATCTCATATAATTTGTTGAGCTGATCTAAACAATGTTTCTTGGCTGTAGTTAGATCTAGATTTACTTCTAAAGTTGTTCTTAATGTTTTGATCTCGAATTCAGTGGGAAAGACAATACTCTTACCATAAACAAGTTCAAATGGAGAAAATCATGTGGTGTTTCTCCATGTGGTTCTATAGGCCCAGAGGGCTTCTGATAAATTTTCATCCCAATCATGACGATGACTCACCATATTTTTCATGAGTATTCATTCAATGAACTTATTTGTGGATGACTCACCATATTTTTCATGAGTATTCATTCAATGAACTTATTTGTGCTTTCCACTTGGCCATTTTCTTATGGATGGTAAGGTGAGGTAACCTTGTGGCGAATACTGTACTTCTTGGTAAGTTATGCGATCAACTGGGAAGTAAAGTGAGGTCCTCCATCTCTTACTATCTCTTTGGGAATTCCCAAATGAACAAATATATTTTCAAACAAAAATTCCACAACATCTTTCTCTATGGAAATGGTGATTTCCTTGGCCTCCACCCATTTGGTGACATAGTTTGTGCATACCAAGATGTAGGATTTCTGACGAGATAGGGGATTGTTAGGTCCCACGAATTCGAGAGCCCACTTATCAAAGGGTTCAATCACCAATTGGGTTTTCAATGACATTTCATCTGATTGAGTGGGTTGGCCCATTCGTTGACAGGCATCACATGCTTGTACATACTTTCTGGTGTCTTGGAATAGGGTAGGCCAATAATATCCCATGCAGAGTGCTTTATGCCCTATTCTCTCATCAAAAAAATGGCCACCACAAGGATCTTCATGGCATGCCTTCAATATGTCATGAATATCATCTTCTCTAATATGATGTCG
The DNA here is from genome assembly GCA_900067695.1 of Picea abies. NCBI lineage: Eukaryota > Viridiplantae > Streptophyta > Pinopsida > Pinales > Pinaceae > Picea > Picea abies. The sequence goes on from CBVK0101020798.1 coordinate 8,976, forward strand.
AATATCCAAAGCAGGACCTGTGTAAAAGAGACAACCATCTATCAAAGAAAATCGGGCACTTTACCAAATAGTTTTCCGCTGCTCTCTGGGAGAAAGGTGGTAAGAAAATTTCCCTACAGCAAGATAATTAGCAATATCTTCATACCATGGTGAGTGTGTAGATACTGCAAATAGGTATTCATCAACAAAAGATTCATCAACAGGAATAACATAATTATTATTGGTGAGCCTGAAGAGGAAACAAATAGGTATTCATCAACAAAAGATTCATCAACAGGAATAACATAATTATTATTGGTGAGCCTGAAGAGGAAATATGCTACAACATTGTCTTTTCTAGGTTTAGTCAAATTAGTGTTGTCAAATTCTTGTAGTAACAATAACCACCTAGTAACTCAAGCATTTCTAACAGATTTTTTCACCAAATATATAATTGTTGAATGATCTATATGAAAAAATACTTGGTAACCTATGAAATAGTGCTAAAATTTGTTGATAACATGTATAACAACAAGAAATTATTTTTTTGTTACCATATAATTCAGCTCTATAGGTGTCAGATTCTTGTTGGTATAATAAATAGTGTATGGGTTATGTTCTTCCCGTTGTCCAAGTACATCACCAATGGTCATGTCGAAGGCATCCAAAGAGATATGAAATGGCAAAGTCCAATCAAGTCCTCGTAATAGGTGCTTCAAATAATTATTTTTTCAAATCTGTAAGAGCAGTTTGACATTTATCAGTTGATAAAAAAATTGCATCCTTTGAAAGCAATGCAAATAAGGGAGATGCTATCCTTGAATAATTTTTAATAAATCGACGATAGTAGCCGATTTTCCCTAACATGCTACACACCTCCTTTTCTGATTTCAAAGTAGGGATCCTTAAAATTACCTTAATTTTTGTTGGATCCACATGTATACCTACAGAAGAAATATAATGCCCAAGTAAAACTCCATCATCCATCATCATATGACATTTTTCAGTGCTTAAGGCAAGGTGAGTTTGTATGCAATGCTTTAGTAATTTTTCAATTTTTTCCAAAGCCATGTTGAAAGTATCACAATATGGTGTGAAGTTGTCCATGTAAATCTCAAGAGAGT
>CBVK0101020799.1:0-10078 GCA_900067695.1 Picea abies
CTGTTTCTGGAATCCTCTTTCCATTCTTATTCTTATCTTCTCCTAGTGCAGTGGCTTCGCATTGTTGAGGTACCTTTAAATATTTTGAAACTAATATCCCTTTTCTTAACACTTTTTGAGTGAGCATACTTCTTTCTTGCATAGATAGGTTCTTCAAGCCTTCTTGTATTCTTTCAATGTTGATATCTAATTCTCTTGCTTTCTATCCCTCTTGTATTGTTACTTTGTTCTGTTGCTTTGACTTATCTTCTCATTCTTCTATTAGTCAGTCTATTTTCCTAGATATGAAATCCCTTAATTCTTACTTTTTCTTTTCTATATCTTCTTCCTCTACTTTCCTTCTGATCTGATCCTTCTCAATCCAAGTCTTTCCTAACAAAAGTGGGAAAGGGGCGCCGATCTCAACAAACTTAATGACTTCAAATTCCTCTTTAGTTGATGTTCCATGGATAATAATAGGTACTTTAGTAACTCTTCCACATAGGGTTATCATTCCTTCTCAATCCAAGTCTTACCTAGCAATAGTGGGAAAGGGGCGTTGTCCCCAACAAAACTAATGACTTCAAATTCTTCTTCAGTCGATGTTCCATGAACAATAATAGGTACATTAGTAACTCTTCCACATAAGTTTATCATATTTCCCTTAAACAAACCTATCCTTCCCAGCGAAGGTACCACAATAGGCTTTCCCAAGATTCCCCAAGTTTCTTTTTTCATAATATTCACTTGTGTTTCTTCATCTAAGATACAGTCTATGTTGAAGTCTTCTATTCTTGCACTTATGCATTGTTTTTGTTTTAGGATATCTGGTAAACTGACATATTTATGAACATCTATCATTTCTTTCAACTGTAATAACGTAGTATGAACCTCCTTTGGCATTTTATCTTTATGATTTTCTAACATGCCCTTAGTCTCTTGAATTTCTTCATAGTTTTGTTGTCTGATGTTCATCCCTTCAACTTTAGCAATAATCCTTGGACAATCCTCAACCTCATGACAAATAATATTACAACAAAGATAAAGAGGGCCTACCTCAGGACATTCCTTAGCAAGATGTCCCAGTCTTCTGCAATTCTAACACAATGTCAATCCTATTTTTATTTTAAATGTTCCCCAACCTTTTCTGTACTGCGTACTTCCCCTAGGATCATAGTGTTAGACCTGCAATCTCCAAAAAACATTTCTAGGTTCCTTCATCCATTTATTGTTCCAAAACTTCTTTCTATGCATAGGAATACCATATCTTTCTTCATTTGCATTAAATTTTCTCGAATCAATTCTTTTTTTCAACTGTGCCCTAGCCTTCAGACTAGGACAAAATCTATTAAACATACTTAAGTTCATGCTTTCAAAACAAAAATTTTCACTTATCGTTTTCATACCAAAGAACAAATCTTTCTTCATCTTACCTCTTTTCTTCAGATCAACTTACTCTCTTAGCACAAAGCTTCGGAAGTCAAGTAGAGTATTGTGAACTTCAGCAACAGATCTACACACATGGATTCTCTTTTTCTTTTCTTCATTTCCCATCAATCACAGTTTCAGATCCCACCAATGAAACCATTTGTTGGCACAGGGGTAGACCCAAGGTTCAACGCTTAACAAAACACCAACAAAACCCCAAATATTGACCCTTTTAGAAACACCTGTGAAGCAGGTGAAGTCTCACCCAAGGTAGAAGAAGGGGGGGTTACAGGACGCAGGTGTATGTAACCAGGCTGGGACACAGATATGTGATAAATGCACTTTGCACAATAGTCTATTAACACTTAGGATTAACATGCATTAGTTTCTCAACATCGCAGATCATAATCAAAGATAGACCGGTGCAATAGCAACAAATGATAATATACCCTGAGAACTTTGCACTTAGTTAGATCTAACATTCATTTACCCTTAACACAAGTAAAGAACCTAAGAAACAATAGATCTATCTATCATACATAATAATCAAATCACCGAGCCGATTCATAACATAAATGCCACAACACAAAGTAAAGCAAAGACACAAGATATACGTGGTTCACCCCAGTGTGGGGCTACATCCACCAACCGCTTCTCCTCTTTATTATTTTCCCAAAGTCTTACATCCATTCAAATTTGTGCACTAAGCCACAAAGTCCAAATCCATACCAGACAGGAGATCAGTGCACTGAGCACCAAATCCTCCTTCCAAAACTAGGTCAAAGAATACATCCAACCCTCTATCAAGCATAGTTCCTTGACACATATACATTCTTTTGCACAAAGCAACTCTTTTCACATAGAACTACATTCACTTTTCTTCAAAAACGACTACTTCTACAATATATTTTTATTTATTTATAGTTTTACAAATCCTTATAATAAGGCCTAAACATGGGAAAAACCCATGGGCTGACAACCTATAAACCCATTACAAAAACCATAGAGGACCCCTTACTGGGTCCACATAGTCCACAAAATAAGTAAGATCCAAGATCTCAGCTCCGCCTGGGCCCTCCTTCTTCGACCAGCTTGTCAAAAACCAAAAGTGGGCCAAATCCGACCAAGGGTTTCTCAAAAGTTGGTCGAGGGCCAACATACTCGGTGCCTTGATACTTACTTTGATTATCGATAGGTTTCCTCATGTTTTTTAACGGTATACCTTAATGACTGGTAATCAAACGAAGTTTCATTATGTTCAACCTCAACTCCTTTATTCACATGATATAGACTTGCACCTTTGGTGAATTGTGTAGAATACTTGAAGACATCAGTTCATAGTCGCAACTTTCCTAAGTTGTTAATATCTTTCATTGGACCAGTACCTATGTGATTTCAGTGATCATGGGGGATCAAATTCTACTCCATTGTATACAAATATCTTCATATTTATTTTGAGACTAGTTTTACTGGGCCTTGTCCATGACTATGACATCCTTTGGCATGTAGCCACCTTTGTATTTCCTATTCATGGCCATGAACAAGTATTTGATATATCTTCACATGGGTCTGTAGTGTAATTCAAATTGGCAGCCATGTGCACAAAGTCAGTAAATAATGTAATATTCTCATGAGAAACTATTTCTTTTAGCTGAGTCTCCATTACTCCACTTATTGGTATTATAATTTATTTTGGCCATCGCAGATACTCCTCTGACCTCACACATTAGGGGGCCTCTATTATACCAAGATTTTCCTCACCCTATGCAAAGTTGCTCAGAAGGCCTTTTTCCATTTCCCTATGCACACCCTATGCAAAGTTGCTCAGAAGGCCTTTTTCCATTTCCCTATGCAGACTTGAAGTCCCTTTTGGCAAATCCCATAGATAAAAAAAATGTTTTTCCACATATATGCGCCCTAACTATTATACAACATGTGTATACGCAGGTTGCACCATTATAACCTGCGTACATCGGGTTTTGTGCCCAAAATTAAAAAATAGTGTTGAGTTTCCATGCCACGTCATGAGATCCATGATCCTTGACCTTCCATATACTAGAAACGTCTTGACTCGACTCTTCAGTTCCATTTGAAGGATATAAATGGGCCATATTCGAACTATGGAAAAAAGGAGAAGAATTCAACTTTGAGAGAAAAGTTACTCTGGATAAAGTATTCACTACATATTGAGTCTGCATCCCTTTGTCCTTTTAAGTCTAAACACATTATTTATCCCCCAAGCTCTTCCCTACTTGATTGAGAACCCCATTATCTCTCTTATATGGGTGTTCCTTTGGTGGAGGATTGAAGTGGTGGAGGCTTAACTGGAAGGGACTTAATTTCTCGGTTCTTAACCGTGCTGACACAGAAGTTTGTAATTCATTCACTTCTGTTGATTACATTTTAAAAGAAATACTCTTTTCTCATCCAATTAATACCATGCAAATATTTGAATTTTTGTTCCATTGGAATATTTTTTATGAATGTTGATGGATTATGCTATTGAATGCACTAAATTTATATATTATCACCATATGCTTGCATTTCTTGGTTGTTGAGGACTAAATTTATATATTATCACCATATGCTTGCATTTCTTGGTTTTTGAGGACAAGTTGTAGGTGTATTTCTTTGAGTCCAGTGCTCAACTATGGACTTCATCGAACGTCTAGACGAGGTAAGCTCTTTATCTTGTCGAATACAACATTATTGAAGATATCAAGAAAACCAAATCGGATATTTCCTTGTATGACATATGTTCTTTTCCCCAACAACAATATCTAATTCTCGATACATTCAAGTCCACTAATCCTCAAAAAAGTATTAGCATTTTGATAGACAACAATCCCAAATTTGTTGAAGTGAAAACATAAAACAAAGATGAAACAAATATATCATAAACACAACTAGTGTAGGGTCACACTCTAGATCCCAGTTCCCACCTTTTCTTCTCATATTTTAAATATTCAATTTCAATATTCACAATTTCTAAGCTTACTCTGATGCTTCCTCGAATCTGATTGCTTACTCGATTTGTCAAAAGATAAACATTGTCCCCAAATAGAACACTACTAGGATCATACACTTAGATAGATCAGATGTAAAAGTAATGCGTGAACTCAAATACGTCATGATTATATATTCTTATAACCCTAGAGTGCATCATGTTATTGATATTATTATGGTAGATATTCTAGAATCTTATGGTTTACTGTTGCGCAGGGACCAATATACAAAACTACAAGGATATTTATCCATATATTGAACCCACCTATGGCTTTTACACAAGGGAAGGATAAAAACCGAATCAGAGTGGACAAAGAAGGCTACATGAAACGCATGGTAATGGAGATTTAAGGAAAGAACGAACCCATCAATTTCGCTCATACTACATTAGAAATTGTTTTTTAGAGGATGACCATGGTTTCTATGCAACACATCCATATTCTCTCCAAATAGATGAACAATTTGAACTCCTTCATTGCACTCAAACTAAAGCTAATGACTATAATATAGTAGAAGTATATAGTTTATGTTTTACTAACTCAATATTAGTTACTAACATTTGGACTTTGTTCCTTGATGGATCCATATCAAAAGAATGATCTGGGGTAGGTTGTATACTCATTGACCCTATAAAGCATAAAAATCTCATATCCTACCATTTAGAGTTTGAATGCACCAATAAAACTGTCAAATACGAATCCTTGGTCCAAGGTATGAAAAAGGATATTTATCTCAAGGTAAAATTCCTATGGCTTTTTGGTGATTTAGAAATAAGTGTCAAACAGGTGAGAATTATTATACACTTCCTATCTCCCCATATTAAAGTTTACTAGAAAGAGGTATGGAACTTAATAAATTATTTCGATGCCTTTAATATTTCTACCATACCTCATTCTAAAAATGTTGTTGTTGATACTTTAGCTAAAACAACATCTATATTCACACCCTCAAATAATGGTTTTAGTGTTGAAATTATTTTCAGGACTTTCATACACGACAAAGTCACCAACTGGAGGGTGTTTAACGATTAATATCAGTTGATAGAATTCGTCACCAACATTGAAGTATTTCAGGATTATGTAATAGATGATGAGGTACACCAACATAATCTACAGGATTATAGGGATGAAGAAAATAAGATCAAGACTAACTACATACAAAGGAATGTACTGTCACTAGAAAATTTGTTTGAAATGTATTCTAGGTTTAGAACAACTATGAATTTAAAGATGAACAAATCGACCATGATGCATGATTTGCTGAATCTAGGAACCCTTGAACAACCCAAATTTATCAACTTAGGCACTTGTTTTTTGGAGAAAGAAATGTGTACCTTCACATAATTGTTCAATAAGTATTGGAAATTATTTGCATAGACCTACGAAGATGTAAAAGTGTATGACACTCAAGTCATTCAACACATCATTCCCATCAAAGAGGGTGTCAAACCGTTTCAGCATAAACTATGGAATAGTCATCCCGATCTTGAGTCGTTAATCCAAAAGGAGATATAGAAGTTACTTGATTCCCAAATTATCTTCAAAGTATGATAGTCTACCTGGGTGTCAAATCTAGTACCAGATAGAAGGAATTCAGGGGAGATCAATCTATTTGTGGATTTCAGAAATCTAAATTGACCCTCTGACAAAGATAACTACTCCATTCCCATGATGGAACATATACTCCTTCTCGTATCTAGTTCTCTGATGTTTTCTCTTCTAGATGGGTTTTATAGATATAATCATGTTCTCATAGAATAAATAGACTAAATCAAGATCACTTTAAGAACCAAGTGAGGAACCTTCGAGTATCAAAGGATTCCGTTTGGCTTGATTAACACAGGAACAAATTTCCAAATGGAAATGGACATAGAGTTTAAAGTTTTGATTGGTCATAGTGTGGTGATCTACCTCAATGATGTTACAGTATATTCCAAGAAGAGAGTTGATCACCTGAACCATTTGAAATAAATTTTTTAAAGATGTAGGAAGTACAACATCTCTCTGAATATTAAGAAAAGAATCTTCACTATTTAAGAATGAAAACTATTGGGGAAAATTATCTCTAAGTATAGGATATCTGTCAGTCCAGAATGCACTAAATCCATTACGCAAATCTCATTTCGAAATAGCAAGAAGTTTATGCAATCATTTTTCAGGAAGATAAATTTTGTAAGACAATTTGTATCTGACTTTTTTGAAATAGTTAAACCTCTCCAATATATGATAAAGAAGGATGCTCATCTCAAATGGATACCTATTGAGAAGGAATATTTTGAGAAAGTAAAAGTTTTCATAGAAACAACCCCTACACTTCAGTGTTCATACTTTTCCAGAGACTTCTTGTTATACACATTTTTTTCAGATAATTCTCTTGTATAAGTGCTCACCTAAAATGATCAACAATGGAATGAATTCCCCATAGAATTCATGAGAATGGGACTTCAAGGTGCTAAAATAAACTATCCACCAGTGGACAAGTAACCTTTCATTGTTCATAAAGGAATTAAACAATTTAGAACTTACATACTGAAGAATGACACCAAGGTGATTGTCCCTCCTAGAAGTCACATCTCTCTTTGTGTAGAAGGATTTGGGTGAAAGGCGAGGAAATTGGATGACTGCTTTACATGAATATGATCTATAATTTAAGATAGAAACTATAGTTAAAGGACAAGGCCTGTGCAAGTTAGCAAGTGATGCCATGGATTCTGAAGATCAAAAGGAAGAAGGATGGAAATAAGAATCAATGGCATTTGCACAACAACCTCCTTACATAACATCACTTGAGAATTCATGGTACAATGACCTAAGGAACTTTATTCAACATGGAACTTCCCCTGATCACCTCAATGTTAAGTAGAAAAGGGCATTGATATTGAAATATATACAATACTAGTTAGTCCATGGTATCCTTTTCAAAAGGAATTATGATGCAGTTCTCCTCTCATGCCTTGATAAACTAGATGTTGAGAAAGTCCCCAAGGAGCTTCATGACAAGCTAGTTGGAGGAAATTTCGTAGGATAACATACAACTCATAATATATTGAGGGTTGGGTACTATTGGCCTACGGTGTTTAAAGATACCCATGCTTACTCCCATAGCTCATATGTTTTCCAGAAATCAGCTATAATAGAAAGTAGGCTCATTGTTCCACTTCAACTTCTTATTGTTGAAAAGTCATTCAAATAGTGGGGGATATGTATCATTGGTGAGATAAATCATCATTCATCTAGAAAACAAATGTAGATTCTCACCACCATTGATTATTTCACGCATTGGGAAAAATCCATTCCGCTAACTTAGGTAAATGAAGAAGTGATAATTAATTTTCTGGAACAACACATTATCACCAAGTTTGGAGTACACACTACCCTTGTGTTTGATAATTCTACTTATTTCTCGTCATTGAAATTAACTGAGTTTTCTTTGGTAAAGAGAATCATTATGAAATATACAACTAATTATTACCCCAAAGGAAATGACCTAGCCGAATCCACTAACAAGAATCTAATATGTATCTTGAAGCAAATTGTAGTTGACCAATAAAGAAATTGGAACAATCCACAACCTAATGCACTCTTGGAAGATCAGGTAACTCCAAAATAATCTATAGGGAAACTCCCATACTTTCTCATTTATGGGAAGGAATCCATTCTTCCCCTGAATATGTATCTTCCTTCCCTTCATCTCACTCAACAGTTATGTGGGAGGGAATTCCCCGCCATCCATAAAAGCATAAGAACCTTGGTAAAACTAGAAGAAGACTGAGCCATAGCCAAAACGAAATTTGAGGCTCACTAGCAGACCATAAAATGTTGGTTCGATAAGACATTTGTTGGTGAAAAGTACTTTCAGGTTGGTGAGCTAGTTCTCAAATGGGACAAGCCACACGAGGACAAAGGGAAACAATCTAAGTTTAAACAATTGTGGTTGGGTCCTTTCACAATTAAGGAAAATATTGGCCTAGGAACCTACAGATTAAAAAATCTTGAAGGGAATGTAGATTTCCTCCCGTTCAATGGTCATATTCTCAATCACTATATCAACTAACCTTTAAGGCATATCTCATGTACATAAATAAAAAATTAATTTTCCCATCTTTGTTTTTATTTTTTTAATGTGTCCTTCTTCCCCTTTTTCTTTTCATTTTCATAACTTTATTTTACTTCAGTTAGATTTCTTCTTTCTCCCTCTCAATATTGTTTCCTAGGATTTCCTAGAGAAATTGGTGTCATGGATATGAATATTAGTCATTATATGGCACATTGGTGCCAAAAGCCTAAAAATATGCATTTTTCTTATAAACACAACTTTCTTTGTTCTCTAAGTCATTACTATGCATGACCCTAGGTCAGATTTAGTAGAGGAACACAGTTTAGTAGTAGATGAGTCTTACACTCTTAATTTATTGTGAGAGTGAGATAGTGGTCATACCCAAGAGAAGGTTTTGTGCTTGTGTGAAATCAATAGATTAAGACCAATATTCAAGAGGTACCTTTAGTACTCAATGCATGATGCTCAATAGGATAACTCATATATAATTAAGCTGGTAGATCTCACTTTCACATGTGTGATCCCTCATGCCTTGAAAGGAAAAAAAAAATCTCCTCATCCACCTCTCTCTAGAAATAAAGAGAAAATCATCTCATAAAGGTAAAGGCTTGGGGAAAGGAATTCTTCCTCATCCACCTCTCTCTAGAAATAAAGAGAAAATCATCTCATAAAGGTAAAGGCTTGGGGAAAGGAATTCTATCTCATGTGGGACATGCAAGTATCTCCATTGAGACTATGGATGGTCACTGGCAATAGAGAAAGGCTTGTGGCACCGGGGTGACTTCATCGGGGACATGAATGCTCGTTGGTAGTGGAGAAACACTAGATAGATGTGTAATTGGGTTGCATTTTCAATGGTCCATCTTTAAAAAGGGATACTATTGTGATCAACCAACTATGGGCATGCCCATAATCTCTCTCACACCTTATTCAAATTTGTCTCACCAAATTATATACTTTGAAACTTCTGGGACCTACTCAGTATTCATTTGGGTTATGCATAGTAAGTCTTTTTGTTTATATACTTTTGTATAAATTCATGGATTTTCAAAGTGTGTTGGCAAGTATTATTCCGAAAACCAATAACTTCCCTTTTCTTGTTTCATTTCTCAAAGAGTCAATTTCTCCCAAGAAATAGGGACCTAACACCTCCTTTTTTCATCTTAAGACTCTCTTGACTTGAGGTAAAGGCCAAGTCATCTTCATGGCCTTCATTGATATTTTCTCATCTTTCACTTAAAAATTTTCTAACTTCCAACTCATTAATTTTGGATGTATCGACGAGTTAGTATTTTCCTCGCCTATATAGTTAGTATTGATAAGTTATCCCTTTTATCGATGATACTAAAAGGGGGATCATCACTTAGGATTTTAAACCTTTGTGTATCGATAATGATGAAGTATTGGTCACCAACAAACAAACTCTGATTGTGCCATCACCATCGATATGTTTGTTACTTGGGTTTTTGTGAGTGCCTATCGAAATATTGGCACCAGTGATCTTGTCTTCGCCTACATGTTGGCATACATCCACCCATCACCATCGATACACTAGGAATTTGTAATATACTAGATATAAAAAGTATGCAGAATAGAAATAAAATTCTAG
>CBVK0101020800.1:0-10077 GCA_900067695.1 Picea abies
GAGGAAGGCACTTGATCCACAAAGCATTGAGTGTATTTTTGTTGGATACCCCGACGGTGTGAAAGGATATAGGATTATTGATCTTTCCTCGGACCAGATCATCATTGAGCATAGTGTCCGATTTGAGGAAAGTGTCTCGCATGTACCTCAACAGTTGCATACAGACACCTTCATTCTTCCACTTGTTTGAGATGATCAGCATGCACATGTTGAATCTTTTTAAGACGAGAGTTTTGATTTAAAGGACGTAGATGATTTAGATTCAGATTCAGTACAGTTAGATGCAGATTCATAGTATCCAGATGTCGTTGAAAATCCAAAGTAGAGGCCCAAGTGGGCACAAACTACTCTTTAGGATGCAGGGGATCTCGTTGCTAATCCAACCGATACTAGGGGGACTCGATCTGATTTTGAGTAGCCTCCTATTGCATTCACTTCCACTGAACCATGCCCTCCAGGAAACTTTTCTTGGTTTAATCTTCAGATCCAAATTCTTATGGAGAGGCTATTGGAAATCCCTTTTAGGAAAATGCCATGCGGGAGGAGTACAACTCCCTCCTTTAGAACCAGATTTGCTATTTGGTTCCCCGTCCTTCTAGGAGGAAAATTTTCATATGCAGATGGTTCTATAGGAATAAGAGAACAACAGATGGAAATATTAGTATATACAAAGCTAGGCTTGCTGCCAAAGGCTTTCAACAAGTTCATGGTATTGACTATGATGAAACCTTCACTCCAGTAGAGAATATGGATTCCATATGATTGACACTTTCCATTGTGGCAGCAAAAGGATGGGAAGTCCATCAAATGGACGTGAAGAATGCATTTATTCATGGTGATCTCTCTAAGGAGATCTACATGGAGCAGCCCCAGGGATTTATGTAGCACACATTTTTGGTCTGTCGACTGAAAAAGTCCCTTTATGGCCTCAAGCAAGCTCCGAGGGCATGGTATGCCAATATGGAATCCTATCTATTGTCACATAACTTTGTACATTGTAAATCAGACCCAAATGTCTACATGCTCAGGACAACTGATTCACTTCTACTCTTATTTTTTTATGTTGATGATTTGTTGATCACCGGTTGCTCGATTTCAATGATTGTTGCAGTCAAGAGGATTCTACATTATAGGTTTTTGATGGTGTACATGGGTCTGCTACACTTCTTCCTTGGACTCAAGATCAGTCAGGATGCATCAGGCATGAAACTATCTCAGGCCAAGTATGCACGATATCTCCTTGAGTGATTTCACATGACAGACTGTAAGTCTACTCCAACTCCTTTCCTATCAGGGGTCAAACTTGAAGATTGTGTGGAGACTCCACTGGTTGACATCACATTGTATAGACAACTAGTGGGGAGCTTGGTGTATCTCACACACTCCAGACCAGACCTCTCCTATGCAGTTGGCACAGTTTCCAGGTTCATGCAGGAGCCACATGAACTACATTGGAAGGTTGCAAAGTGTATCCTTCGATACGTATAGGGCACCATCACCTTTGGGATTCATTATGCAATAGACTCTACATTAGATCTCATCGGGTTTACTGATTCTAACTGGGTTAGTGATAACACTGATCGCAAGTCCACATCTGGTTACTCACTTAGTCTTGGTTTTGAGCCTATCTGTTGGTCGAGCAAGAAGAAAGCTACCATTTCTCTATATTTAGTTGAGGCAGAGTACAGAGGGGTAGTTAACATAACCATTCATGCTATGTGGCTACAATATTTTCTCATTGAGTTGGGCATTCGGTTTCATCGACTGATCGTCATCTAGTGTGACAAACAGAGTACTCTGAAGTTCTGCAGAGATCCATTTTAGAGGCAGTGGACGAAGAACATCAAGATTCACATGCACTACATCTGGGACTTATTACATGAGGGGATCATCAACTTACATTTCCATCCTTCAGCAAAACAGACGATAGACATCTTCACCAAGACCTTCACTGAGCATAATTTTAATTCTCTGCAAAGTCATCTAGGAGTGAAGGACATAGTTGCCTAGAAACTGTAGTTATTATTTTTACATACATTGTACCTTGAGTGGGGGGGTTCCCATGAGGTTTTCCCTCTTTCCTCACTTTATTTTAGTGCATCTTTTGTATTTGGGTACCTAGCATGGCCTCATTGTCGAGACCCATTATTTATTTTCACCATAGTGATGTTCAGAGGGGTGTTGGAGTTACTTCACACACACCTAAGATTTATTTTTCCTAAGGGTTTTCCTTGTTTATTAGTCATTATTCGGTCTCTTGGATTTGGTGAGCTTGGTGTCCAATAGTGATAAAAGGCTTGACCAAAATGGACACCAAGATCATTATTTAGTCATTATTCTTCCATTCTTTCTCTCTTGCTTATTATTTTTCAATTTCTCTATGCAAATGTGTGTGCTATTTTCTAGATATACCTGGAAAATGTCTTATGGGTCAATACATTAGGTCTCGCTCACATTTTATGATTAATTTTTTAAGGGTTTTTATCTATAAAAGGGAAAAGAACAATTGTGGTATCGTGAAAATATTATAATACCTTCACCCCATGCCGATACCTTGGAAGACTTGCAGTCCTCTCGTATTATTATTACGATTGTTTGCAAATTTATGAAGGCCTCTGTATTTTTTTTTTGCTGTCACTTTGGAATTTTGTAAAAAATTTTTGATGGGAAGGTGTTAGCACCAGAAGTCACCCCTGGATTGTGAAAGAGGTATGACTGATACCCATCAATTTGTATGCCATAGGTTGGTTATAAAGGATCAAATGGGCACAGTCTTAAGAAAGTATAGTCTTAACTTAGAAAACTGGGCTGGTATGCACATATAGGTGATGTCTTGATCTAAATTTAGTCAGTAAGTTGTAGTGATGGTGAGTATGAAGAATAATTAGTGAGGAAATGTAGAGGTCTTTCAAGGACATTAGATCTTCCAACAACCCAAAGAAGAAAAAATTAAGCGCAAGAACTTCTCGAATTTAAATCTCAAGGAAACTGAAAGGAATTACAACAACACTATAATCGAACATTCATTATAATGCAGTCACAATAATTTGAGTGAATCAGTCAATCATGAACTCTTTCAGCATCAAAGGGAAATAAGAGGGAGTAAGAAAGATGACTGTCATTAAACAAAAAATCTCAAACTATAATACATAATCAGAGAACCAGAGGCTTTACTAAAAATTTACAGTTGAGAGCTTTGATCTACCATTGACCCTAAAAAAAAGATGATGAAGACTCCTATATACTCAGAGCCAAAATCACAGAAACATGCTCGAGTAGCTGCATTGAAGGCATTACGTCTGCATGCTTCCTGACATACTGTACATGTAGTCTCTATCCAGACGTGAACTTTGGTCATACTCAAATGAGCTTCAAAATGAACCTGTTGATGAGCAGACTAACTGATAGTCCTTTCTTGGGATTTTTTTTTATGGCGGAAACGATGTTCAACCACCACCAACCAACCTCAATAATTTCTTCATCAGGATCGGGGAGGCCCAAGTCAATTCTACACCTGTAAGACATGGCAACCTCAACATTTTTTCGTCTGGAATTGAGTTGGATGCTTGCGGGGAGGTCTGAAAGTGGACATGGCTATTGATGATATGATTGGTGCACGCTCGACATAGAATAATGGACGGGAGAGGTCTAGGTGGACATCCATGAATGAGAAGAGGATACTGAGGATAGCGTGGGACCACACAAGTGGGAGATGAGGTGTACTGGGATGGAGGTGATGTGGAGCGAGGTGGCACAGGTGGTGGGAAAAGAGAAGAGGATAGGTAACGGTAGAACGGTGAATGGAAGATAGGTGGAGGGAGAGAAAGTGATAGGGGAGTAGCCACTTGTTGACCTAGGATAGGGTACTATACACACATGCGCATATTGGGGCTGCGAAAAGTGGTTTGATTCTTCCCCTCTTTTGGGTTTGATGTGTGTCTCTAGTTGACATGTTGCACCTCCACAAAACCACGGTTTCTTCCCCGACCCGCTTTACAATTTTTAATGACTACGCATGTTGAGGCCCCAATATCGCCAACGATTGTCGATCTGGAGCGTGCAAATCTCAGATGCCCAAATCTACGTGCCTCTTAGCACATCACACCAAACAGTCACATCGACATCGACAAACTTAGGATAAGTGCCAATTAGTGGGTTTTTTAGCCCCTTTCTTCGCCTTTTGTCACCTAGAGGCCCAAAAAAAAGGGGAAAACATCTAACTTGCAGAAACATGTGATAACATTAGGCTCCATGGAGGATGGCTTGCTCCCTGTGAGATGCCAAGAACTCTTCTGCAATTTCAGTGCCTTGCTGTCAGGTTATGGAGTCACTTATAAATTGAAAACAGAAGAAAAGAAATATTTACAAATACATGGGATCCACTTATGGCTCAAATAAATAACTTCTTCAAAAAATGCCCATTTATAGGGCCACCAAACACTTCATCACCCTCCACATTCTGCAACTTGTATGTATTATTCAGATATCTCTCAGAGATTTTGAAGGGTCCAATCTAGAGGGCTTCAAATTTACCATTCTTTCCCTTGGAAATCTTCTTTTCTCACCTTTCTGTCAAAGGCTTGTTTGATCTTCTACTGATGGTCATGAGTTATATCCATCACCTTCTCTCTATTCTGTTAGGATTCTATCATTTGATGAATCCTTTTGATCATATCCTCATGCTCTCCTTGATAATCATGAAGTAATTTCTCTACGGGTAGGGAAAACTAAGAAGAAAAAATGGCTTCTGTCCCATATACAAGTTGGAAAGGGGAGATGCCTAGGGACCTCTTTGGTGGCACTCGATCATCCCACAGAGAAAAAATGAGCTTTGAGTCCCATGCCTTTTTATTGTCCTCCAACAATCTCTTGATAATATTAATAAGGATTTTGTTAGAAGACTCTGCTAGTCCATTACCTTGGGGATAATAGGGGGTAGAGTGGATTAATGAAATCCCAAACTTCTCACAGAATTTGATCAATGGCTCAGACTTGAAGAATGCAACATTATCAGTGATGATTCTGTTCAGACAACCAAACATTACAATAATATCCTCCAGAAAACCAATGATCATTTTATGAGAGGCGCTCCTTGTGGGGATAGCTTCTATCCATTTAGTGAAATAATCTATGGTAGTTAAGATCCACCTATGTTTACCACTTGAATCAGGATAAATTTCCCCAATGAAGTCCAGTCCCCACTGCTAAAACAGTCCTAAAGCTGCCATAGGCTTCAATGGCTGGGACTTGAGCTGCTTCTTTCTAGAGAATTTCTAACATTTAATACAAGCCCTAATTTTCACACAGACATTAGTGAATAGAGTACGCCAGTAGTATCTAGCCCTGAGAATTTTGTAGGCCATGGTTTTCTAGAAATGGTGTCCCCCACATAGGATGTCATGGAACTCAAACATAAATTTTTGGGTCTCTTGTTGGTCTAGACATCTCATAAGCACTCCTAGAGGATCTTTCCAATACAAGACCTGGTCAATAAGGAAATATCTAATTTATTTTTTCTTTAAAGTTCTTTCCTTGATCCTTCCCATATCATCTGGGGGTTGCAACTCCTACAAAAAATATATAAGGTTTTTATACCATGTGAATTCTGCCAATGGGGGGTCGTCTTGATAGATTTTGTTAGACAAATTGGCCTGTTGATGTTTTGAGCAAGTGTGGATGAAGTTAAATCACAAAGATTAACAATTAGACTCAACCAATATCTTAGATAAACCTTGTCCCTTAACTTGTTTGGTGGGCTTTATTTCAAGATCAAACTCAAGTATTTTGGCAATCCACTTGCTCCTTCTCCCATCTATATCAGGATGAATGAGAATGTCCTTCACAAAAGCTAAATGAACATATGCAATGATCATTGAATGCAAAACATAGATTCTGAAAGATTTAAGAGCCTTCACCAAGGCATAGGCCTATTTCTCCATGATGTCATATTTTGTCTCTGCATCTCTCAATGCCCTGCTAAAAAATAAAATGGGCTTCTCTATCCCTACAGCATTCTTCTGAAATAAAACAGCTGAGACCTTATCACAAGAAGCAAAAGAAAAAATCAGAAAATACTTGGAATAATCAGGTTTGACAAGCATAGTTTCCTTAGTCAATGCCTTCTTGATATGGCTAAAGGATTCTCGGGATTCAACAGTCTATTTTACTTCATTTTTGTTTCTGCGCATGACTGTGATATGCTTCACTAGTTCAAAAAAATTGGAAATAAACCTCCTTAAGAAATTATTTTTTCCTTGGAAGGATTGAACCTTTTTCCTGGAACTTGGGAGTGATAGGGTTTGGATCACTTCCACCCTACTGGGATCAATTCTGACCCCCTCAATTGATACTATGTGCCCTAGTAATTTCCCTTCCTTCATGGAAAACAATGATTTCTTGGGATTCAAAGAGAGACCAAACCTCCTACATTTCAAGAAGACCTTCCTCAAATGACAATAATGCTCTTTATCAGATCTGGAAAATACTGTTATGTCATACAGATAGATGACTACAAACTTATCCTTATCCCCAATGAAGGCGATATCCATAGCTCGTTGAAAGGTTTCTCTTGCATTCATTAATCCAAAGGGCATATTGACATACATGAATGTACCCCAAGGAGTGGTGAAGGATATTTTTTCTTTGTCCTCTGGAAAGACAGAGATCTGATTGTAGCCCGAAAATCCATCAATCATGGAAATCCTGGACACGCCTGTCACCCTCTACAATATATGTTCCATCTTTGGCAACAGGTAATTGTCCTTCCTAGAGCTCCTGTTTAGATTCCTGAAATCAACACAGAGTCTGATTTCTCCACTCTTCTTTCTTATTGGAACCAGATTGGCTATCCACTCAGAATATCTCAGAGGCACAATGATCTGAGTGTCCAAAATCTTCTTCACCTCCCTTTCCATAATAGGAAACAACATAGGATTTATCTATCTCAACTTCTACCTAAATGGTTTGACTTCCTTCTTGAAGGGGATCTTGTGTTCAATAACACTGGTGTCATATGTTTCGAGGTCTTCGTAGGTCTAGGAAAATATATCAACAAATTCTTTTAATAGCTCAGTATACTTGGCCCTCTACTCTCTTGACAGTCTTCTTGGCAATTTGACAAATTTTGGTTCCTTCTCTATGCCAATAATGCACTCAGCCACATTAGCATCATTATTTCAGATTTTACCCTTTACTGCCACATCATTTCTATCAAATAATCTTTCTAAATGGACTAGTCCCTTTGGGATTTGATTTCTAGGCAACTGGACGATATGATGGTCAACAATCTTGCTCAAAAAAATATCATCATGAGGACCCACTCCAGACTCAGGATCTTGATCAATGTGCAACACTGAACATTCATCAACTATCTCAAGGAAACTTTTGATCTCAATATCATCCTCAAACACCTTCCAATGCTTGATATTGTCAGGTATAGAGGGCCTATATTTCATTTCTACATCATACCTGAGTTTAGGATGTAGAGGGACTCTAAAATTGCTTGTTGAGGCAGCCAAATAATTGACAATTGTATTTTCTTCTCTAGAGATGAATGAAATGTTGAAGGCCAAGAAAAAACTATCAATCAGATCCCATACTTCATTTATGTAACTCTTGATCCAAGGGTGTTTGTCCTGGTAAATATTTCTGACCTATTGAATAATTAACTCATTATTTCCAAACATTGATAAATTTTCAATCCTCGTGTCCTTTGTAGCTCTCAAGCCCAAAAACATAGCTTCATACTCTGCCACATTGTTGGTATCTTCAAATTGTAATTTGTATGGCAGAGATATGGTTTCCTGAGTAGGGGAAACAAATACCACTCCGACACCAGCTCCTTTCCTAGAAGAGGCTCTGTCAAAGAAAATTTTCCAAATAGGGATAATTAGAGGAGAATCTTCCCATAGGGTGGGGGAATTCTTTCTGATTTTAAGGGGAGACTCAGGAGCATTAGTGAGTTGTAACAGGCTAGATCCTAAATTATTATCCAGAGCGAAAATAGGGTGACTAGTGGGGTCTTCTTCATCACTAATAATGTAGGCCAATTGAGCTTCCCTGTATAGTCTCCTATGCTCCCATTCGAACACTAGAATGGTAGCATATGTGAGGTCCATTTGTAATTTTCCCCAAGCCTTTTTATCCAAGATATTGACAATAGCATGTCAAACTTGGGAGGAACATCAGCCACCACAATATCCATGACCAAACTTTTCATGAGAAGTTGAAACAAAGTTACCACCAGATCTTTGATGACCCCAAGACATTGCACCCTCCTTGAATCAAAAGAGTAAAAATCATGATAGGATTTTGTGACTTCCAGCTTGAGTTCTTCCATGACAGTTTTGGGCATGATATTATGGGAAGCCCCTGAATCCATCAGAAAATTATGCATCATATTGTCATGTATGTTCAGTGATGTGTAGAAGGGAGGGAATGAATCATCTCTATATTCTACCATAGGACCTACTATGACTGTTGGCTTTTCGTCTTGGAGATTTACTGAGTCTTTGGAATGGCAAGATGGCTCAGACTGCAACAGTTTAGAGAGAGATTTTTTTAAGTCTTTGTGTTTAACCAACTCTGAAAGGGGCACAAGGATTCTGATCTTTTGGATTTCATGATCAAAACTAAAGGAGGAAGGGGGCTTCAATATTTCTTTAACCTATGAGGTAGGGTCTTTGGCTATTGGTGGGAAATTTTGAGCTCTCTTTTCCTTGATGATGTTTGTTGTGTCTTTAGTAGGATTCTCTTCTATGGAAGGATGATCAAGGATGTCAGACTTCCCTTCTTTCTTTTTAGACCAGAGGTTGTATTTATTGGGACTGCTACTGACCTTCTCCCCCTTACGCAACTCATTTATTTGATTTTTCATGAGGGACTACTCGTAGGAATATTGAGTTAAATGGGGAAATGGGGAGGTGTCTCTAATGCAATGGTTTTTATGGTCAAGCTCTTCTTCTTCCCTTTCGTCATCAGTAACAAGGTTGCTTTGAAGAGGGGTTTTAATTTTTTGATCACTTCTTTCTCTGTCCCTTTTTTCACTTGGAATAATCTGAGGAGCATTGTTATTCAACCTACTGAAGTTGCCTCTACTATTTGTATTTGGGAAATTCTTATAACCTTGATTCCCTTTGAATTTATCTTCTCCATTTCTGCAGACGGGGACTTCACTATCTTGGTTAATTCATCTACTTGCGGGTGAGATGCAGAAGAACCAGAGGTTGATGCCTTAGATATTCCTCTCCCTCTGTCTCTATCAACCTTTCTCCTAAGTCTATCAACTACCAACACATTGGATTCTACTTCCAGGGTTTCATCTTTCATAAGAGCCAATGAATTATCTCTTCTTTCTCTCAATAGGATGCAAAAATCAGGGTCAAATGCATTAGCATAAGTGATCTTGGTAGAGGCCTTTGTAGGTTTTATCTTACAAGGGATTTTGTTGTACATTTTATTGAACCTTTTGGAGAATTCAGAGACATATTATCCTTCCTTTCTCTTCAAGGATCCAAACTATGTGATGTAATACATAAAATATTTTTATCCCCCCATTTCCTCAAGAAAACATCATCTAGAGCTTCAATCCTGGCAATAGATCCAGGGGTCAATCCCTTAAACCATTTCCTAACCTCACCATCAAGGCTCTAGACAAAGAATCTCATCCAAACATATTCGTTTTCAATATTTAGATTTTCTTCATAGCTGTAGAAGGCAACAAGGTGCTCTTCAACAATTATGTCCTCTTCTCCAGTGAACTTGGGCATATATTTTAGGTAATCGCCAGTGGGGAGAGAATTCATGGGTTGAGGTAAAACCAGGGTGGCATATATTGCAGCCACTATGTCATTCATTCTATTCCTAGGAGGATTATCACCTTCCATAGGGATGTGAGGTGGAGGAGAACTAGGAGGTGAAGGTGTTAGAATAGGGGAGGTTGGAACTGAGCTTCCAAGAGGAAATGGAAATAATAAAGTATTTGGAGAAAGATCTGGAGGGATTGAGGGAACTAAGGTATCTCTTTCTATGGTAGTGGCAATAGTAATAGGAGGAGGAGTGGTGAAGCCTAGGGTAGGA
>CBVK0101020801.1:0-10077 GCA_900067695.1 Picea abies
CATGACTAGCAGAGCCCAACTAGGCATGTAAGCACTCACTTTTTGCTCACACATCGATGAAAAGAGTGCAAACAACGAGGAGGTGAACTCATGGGAGAAGCCTAATCTTGAGGAGAGTTCAATGAAGATCTCATTCTCAAAGTATTTGTCATGATCGGAAACTAATTGTAACGGGACTCTGAAGCGGGTGATGACATAGTTAAAGAAAAAACGCGTTGCGGTGTCAGTGGTGTTGTTGAAGGTGGGCATGGCTTCAGCCCACTTGGTAAAGTAATTGATGGCCATGAAGATGTACTTGTGTCCATTAGTATATGGAGGGTTACAAGTCATGAAGTCAATGCCCCATTTTCAAAAGGGGCCAACAGTGATGACTAGTTGGAGAAGAGCAGGTGGTGCTCGTGATTTGTTGGCGTACAAATGGAATTTTTCACATCGTTTCACAGCATGGATGCAGTCATGAAACAATGTGGGCCAGAAGTATCTTGATCGAATGATTTTCTAGGTGATGGACATCCCTGAGAGGTGGTCATCGCAGGCGCCACTGTGGCAGTCATTCAAGACTCTATCTGCTTCGTCAATGGTCAAACATCGACGGAGGACTATGTCTACCCCTTGTCGATATAAAATGTCTCTGATGAGGAGGTATCGAGGGGCATGATGGTGAATGCATCGATGATTGTCTTGGGAAAGATGGGGTCTGAAATTTTGGGTTCAAAAGTAGATGAGAAGATCACCGTACCAGGGATCATCCGAGGGGATCTAGAAGAGATGTTCATTGGGGAAGTTCGTGTTGACGGGTGAACTGGTAGTTTTGGAAGGAAACATTGTACTGAGTTCAGCAAGGATGAGGGATTTCTTGCTCTTGGGTTTTGAAAATTCGAGGTCGTACTCCTGAAGGATGACGATCCATCGGGAAATATTTCCATTAATTTGTCGGTGACTGAGAAAGTATTGCAGGGGGTTGGAATCTGCTACGACTTTGGTGGTGCGAAGCAGGATATAATGGCGCAGTTTTTAGACTGTGAGGATGACTGCAAGGGAAAGTTTCTCTTCGTGATTGTAGTTCAGGGGTGGCCCTGAAATATTTTTACTAATATAGTAAATTACATGCTCACGGTCGTCATCCCCTAGTTGGACGAGAACTCCTGCCACTAAGACGGCTGAGGCCGACAAGTAGAGGATATAGTCGTGATCATAGTTGGAGGGAATGATTAGAGGGGTATTGGAGAGTACCTATTTTAAATCATCGAACATGGCCTGGGCATGTTAATCCCATCGGAATGGGATATCATGAAGTAACAAGCGAAGGAAACCGTGTGCACGAGTGGTGTAATCGGGGACAAAGCAATGTAAAAAGTTAGCTTTGCTTCTGGCGTAAATTTTGAGGGGGGGAATTTCTGTGATGGCTTGGACCTTGAGGGGGTCCATGGTGATTCCACATTGGGAAATGATGAACCCAAGGGGGCATCCAATGGTTATGCATAATACGCACTTGAGGGGGTTCAAGCGGATGTTGTATTGATGACACCTTTGGAAGATGATCCATAAATTGTCAAGATGTTGAGTGTGTTTCTTGGATCGAGCAGTGAGGTAATCTAAGTATGTGAGGACGATATGAGCTAGATAATGAAAAATGTATGTCATGGCCCGTTGAAAAGTTGCACCAGTGTTCTTGAGGCCAAAAGGCATGACACGATACACAAAATTACCCCAGGGGGTAGTGAATGCAGTTTTGTATTGGTCAGCTGGGTGAATTTGAATTTGGTTGTAGCTAGAGAAACCTTCCATGAAGGAAAAATCCTCATGGTCGACACAATCATCAATAATTTGGTCGAGAAAGGGTGTTGGAAAATTGTCTTTGGGATAGGCGTGATTGAGGTCACAAAAATCAGTACAGACGCAAATAATGCCTTGTTTTTTGTTAACAAGGACAGGGTTGGAGACCCATGACATATATGCGATGGGGTATATGAACCCAACAACATGTAGTTTGTCAATTTCGGATTTGATATCTGCGGATTTGTATGGTTTCTGTGGGCATTACTTTTGATGTACATGTGTGATATTAGGCCATGTGTCTATACGATGTTCGACAATAGAGGGATCAAGGTCGGGCATCTCTATGTATGACCAGGAATAAATGTCTTGGTATTCTTGGAAGAGAGATTTGTAAGCTATAAGTTCTTCAGGAGAGCATGTGGCCCCTATGGTGATTTCCTCTATGATTCCATGCTTGATGGAAATATCAATTTTGACAGTGGGGGAAATGTTGGCCATGTTGCCTTCTTCAAAAGCATCGAGGGCAGGGATAGGGTTATTGAGCCAGTCTATATGCCCTGATGGTATAAAATATTTGGTTTCGATTGCATATATGGAGTTGTGTTTAGGAGGCGCAAAGGATTCCTGTGAAAGAAAGAGCGTTCTCTGATGGAGTGCATTCCATGGGCAATCGGGTGTAGTTATTTTCTCAAGGATATCTTCGTTGCAGTGGAATATGCGAGAATATACGGGATCTAGGGAATTAACATTGGTGACTTTCACCAAATGAATTTCTTCAGGTGGCGAAGATGTAGAGGGGGTGATGCAAGTAAGTTTTGATGGTTCGCCTGGCATGAACCAAATGTCAAGATATTGTGGGTTAAAAATTGTGGTTGGGCATAAAATTTTCGTGGGGAAATGAACCGGTGAATTCGGGGGATTTGGAGGCAAATCCTCATACAAGCTATCCATGAACCATGGAGGAGTGGGAATTTCCTCAGCCTCAGGAGATATAATGTGAACAATTCCGGGAGAGGGGGTGGGGGTGATCACTTTTATCACGGGAGGTGGGGTGACTAGAGGATTTTGAATAAGGGCCATTTGGTGGCATCTGTATTCAATGATCGTAGGACACTGGTATGTGAAATGATAAAGTGAGTCAAAGAGAGAGCAAGGGAATCTCATCCATTCGTTGAATGAAGTCGTGACATAATGAATGTCAGTGACCTGAGTACTTGATGATGTAGATGGTGAGGGTTCTTGCTGAAATCTTTGGTGTACTGCCATTAGCGTCTAGAAAAACGGGGGGAGTGCGGGGCAATGGTGGGTGTAATGGCCATACACAGAATAGATGGAGCATGAGAATTTGGTTTGCATCCCTTTACTACCTATAGTAGGGGACGTGGTGGTAGTACTAGGTGTGTTTGTTGTTACTTGGGGGAGTTGGATCAGATTGCATAACTCGGGTAGAGAAGGACATCGATTGGTGGGGTGTCCTTCTTTCTCACATAGTGCGAAAGGAGGTTGAACTCGGGGGGGAAGAGGAGTGGTGGGATATTTCTCATTCCTTCACCCCCCAACTATAGCGGTGGTGCTAGCAAGTGGGGGTGAGGGTGGTGTGGTTGCAGTAAGTAGCGGAATGTGCATTGGGATTCCCTCGAGTTGGGGAGGGAGAGATGGTTGAGGGACCATCGCATGTGGGTGTAGATACCATACTGGAATAGCCACCACCATATTGGGAAGGGTAAGCATTGCAGCTACCTAGAAAGCTTGTATGCCTGGTGGGGGGTAAAATAAGGGGATTTGAGTGATGGCTTGGGGGATTGTCTCCCAAACCAGGATTTTCCCTTGGGGAAGGGTGAAATCGGGAACAGGTGGAGATGGAGAGTTCTTAGGGGATTCCCGAGGGAGGATTTTTGTGACTAATGGGATGTCAGATAGTAAAGAAGCCTCTGTGGGATGAAGGGTATCTCCAGTTTCAGTTCCCTTAGATGAGATGACACATACTTGTGTTGAGGGATGTATGAGCGGAGGTGCTCCATGGTAAGTTCCTAGAAAGGATGGGCCTTTGAAAATTCTAGGTCCCATCTCGATGAGTGGGTAGGCATCGGAATTACTGTGGACAAGAGGTAGGATGTTATCGATGTTGGAGGAAAGGTTAGGCTCGTAATGTGAAACTTGATCGATGGTAATGATCTTCTCGTTATGGGGGAACATCATAGTGAGAAACATAGAAGAGGCCATGGCCTTCATAGTGTACATGTAGCTACGTCTGAACAAGATTTTGTAATCAAGTCGAATGTCAAAAACTTCAATTTCAATGAGTATGGTTTTTCCCCCGAGATCAACGGGGACATTTTGAAAGAGCCCTTCAAGAGAGGATGGTCATCCATCATAAGATCTCAAAGTGATGGCGAATGGTATGAGTTTGGGGGAGTCAAGTTTCCACCATACTGTTTTGGACATGATGCATGAGGATGCACCTTCATCAATGATGCAGCGATGAACTGTGATGTTTCATATTTTAACTGGTATTTGGAAAGCTAATAGAGCGGGGAGACGGGGTTCCCCACTATCGAGATCAAATGTGATGAGTTTGGTATCAGTAGGGTCAGCTTCCCCTAAGGCGGAGAGTAATGATTTCCTTTGAGTGGGACAGGTTTGAAGGACTTCCAAGACTAACATGGCTGCAGGAGATTGTGCCAAGTCATCGACCAGACTATAATTGTGTGCTGCCCTAGCCTAAGGATTATTAACATTTCGTCGCAATGGGATGTGAGGAATATGAAGGGATGTTTCAGTATTAGGGCATGGAATCATCAAATTTGGTCCAGTTGTAACTAGGACTGCTTCCAAAGTAGTGGGAGAAGATTCGGGGCGTGTGTTGTATTGACGACTGCACATTTGTAAAAGAATTTATTCCTTGCTAGTGAGGAGGATAGTGTGATCTGCAGGAGTGCCAGGGTTTGGATACTGTCCCATCTTTGGTGGGGCAGGGTGTGTCTCTTGCTGCATATTCATCACCCCTTGGTGTGGAATGGAGTTTTTCAACATGGCTGGGGGTGGTTGTTGCACATATTTTTGTCGGGCATGTAGAGGGACAGGTGGTGTTAGGGGATGTGGTCCATTCACAGATTCTTTCATCCATTTAAAGTCAGCGATTTTAGGGAAATGGTGAGTATAATGGCCATACTCACCGCAAAGGGTAAAAGGGAAGTTTGTCTAGATATTGTTTTTATTCTTCCCTTGGAGTTTATTGTTATTTCCCCCTTGGGGGTTCTGGTTCCCCTGATTATGGTTGCCCCCAATAGGTTGGTTTTGTGGGGGGTGGTTTCCTCCTAGTCTTGGGTTATTATTGTTTCGGTTTTTTCCTTTATTTTTGGCATTATTCGACTAATGGGCCATATTTTCTGTATTCAGTTGTTCAAAATTTTGAACTTGCTGAAAGGGAGAGGGCTGAAAAAAGTTAACCCCAGTGTGTGGTTTTCCTTGTGGAGGAGAAATGGGATGTGGAGGACCAGGAAATTGTAAATACGAATTATGTTGTGGAAATGGTCCATAAGGTACATAGGAAGGCATGGCACTTTCACTAGTGCTTAGGGTGTAAGCAAAGGTAGAGTGGTTTCTAGAACTAGGTTGAATAGTCGGATGCATCATGGGTGTCGTTGGGGGTCCACTTATGGGTGGAGGAAGGGCAACGGGATATGGTTGTTGATAAGGGGGAGGAGGGTGGTAAGGAGGTCCTCCGTACACTGGTGGATATGGAGGTGTACCATACATAGGTGGTTGTCGGGGGTATGGATTGTGGTGTGTTTTGGTACTAATCAGTCCATCCGCGGAGTGGGACATCCCAGGTTTGTCCTGGCCAAGTGGCACAGGTCTTGGGGTGTCAGGTAGTACCGTATATAAGTATCCTGACTGTGAATAAATGAGTTCGAATGGTTGAGCCTTGCTAATGTCTTCCTCTTCAGACTGGGGGAAGTTGGTGGCCACATCCTTGGAAAGGAGAGAAACAAGTGATTTGAGAAACCAATTGAGGCATTGTTTCTTGGTGGCTTTAGCTTTGCATAGACTACGTCGTCGAATCCATTCATGAATGTGGTCAGCGATGTGTGTGGCCAAGGTTTGTTTAAAATCTGAGAGTAGTTCAAGACCGTTGTCATGACGGATTTGTAGTTGAAAGAAGGTAAAAAATGCTTTGGCCAAATATTCAAAGGTCACATGGGACCCAGATGTTTCTTCTACATACCACTTCATTCATGGGCCAGTGAGCATGTGTTGAAATAACCTCAATCGGACGGAGTCGTCCATGATGTTGTTTGAAGAGCACCATAAGTGGAAGGTCATGACATGGTTGGTCGGGTCTTCTCCGCCTTTTCCTTCAAACTTGGGGATGTCTGAAGGTAGTTTGGTAGGCATTGCAGGCCATGTGGGATCATGCAATATAGGATCATTGGTGATCTTAGTTAGATTTGGTATGAGGGAAGCTAAGTATGGCATCTGGGGTGGTAGTGGAGGATTAGTTCCATCCATGGCATGAGTGGTTTGTGTACCTGACCCGTGAGGGGGGCTAGGTGGGGTTGTACTTCGTCCTTGGGAAGAAGTGTGCCCCCTTCTTCCTTGTAAAGGAGAGCTAGTTTATGGTTGGCCTTAGGAAGTGGAACCAAGCAAAGTTGATCCCAAAATAGTGGCACTCACAGGGGTGTGAGAGGGTTGAGCCGATGAGTTGGTGAGACTAGGAACTCCGCCTAGAAGAGGAGGGAGGTTCTACAAGCATCTGGAACAGCGGGGATTTTGTGGGTCACCTATGATGTCCGACTAGCAAAGTGTATGTGTGCGAATGGTGATGAGAAAAATCAACAAGAGTCTTTGTATTATTTTGTACCTTCACAATATATCTCACAATCGAATGTAATCACAAGAACATCATACATAAATTGAAAAGAAGCATATATGTGGGTAGGTGTATTTTTTCTGCGTGCGAGAATAAAGAAAACAAATGCTCATGTCCTAAAAGGACGTAATGTCCTTCCTCCCAAAATAGCACTGGACCTTCCAATAGCACTCAACAATGGGGTCTGAAGCCACCGTAAGAGGAACTAGTGAAGGATGAAAAAATCAGTTATAATGAGGGGTATAGGGTGCATATCTCGAAAGAGCTAGTGATATTTCCCAATTGCCACACAAAATCTGATCAAGGTGTAATTGCAGCCCACAATTGCCACCTGGGTAGATGTCCTAAAATTTGGTCACTAGGTACCTCGGTCAAAGTGCGGCATTTAGATTTTCAACCTCAAAAATGGGTCATGGGCTGGATCCCTTCCAAGAGGTGGGTGTCTCAATGGGGGACACACAGAACAACCAGACCTTGGCCTTCGAGCCTTCACGGGTATCTCCCTACCTTATGGTGTTAGGAACACTTGACTTGGAGTATTTTAAAGTTCCCTATTTGTCAACTTCTAATGTTTGAAGATGTGAGAACCAGATAACGTGGGGTTATTTGGATGCCTACCCCCGAGATCTTACCTAGACTAAAAAATTCTTTTGGCACCTCCTGTGGAGGAAAACTTAGTGATTTTTTAGAAAATTTTAGATGTGGTTGTTTGATAGATTGGGGGTGTGAACCAATCTCGTTTGAATTAAGTGGGAGTGGATAGTCTTGTCAAGAAAAGGTTGGGGTGTTTCAGAATCCCTTTCGAGGAAACTTACTTCAACCTCCATGATTCGAGATGAAACTATGTGAGTGAGTAGTGACTTTGTGTGTGAACAAGTGAAAATATACCAAATTTTTAATAAGTTAGGTGGTCCTTACAAGTCTTGATTACCTAATTTACTAGATTCCATTGGTACAACCTTGCGGAATTTAAAAGTCCCTAGAAAAATAGCATGTGGACATGTGGGTGCTTACCAATTCTTTAACTCCCTAATGTGATTTAATCTAAGAAAGATTCAAAAAATATCCTAGATTGAAAGCATGTGGGCATGTATGGGCCGGTTACAATAATCTTTAAACTCCCCTAGTGATGTAAACTAAGAAAGTATCTTAAAAAACTATCCTATCTTTGTAGCATGTGGGCATGTATGGGCCCTTACAAATTTAAGATGTTTTGAAAAAAAATAAACTAAGAGGGGTCCTTAGGGGGGCTTTGTCCTCTCCCAAAGATTTTGTTTTGTTTTTTAAGGGAGATGAAATCTTCCCTCAACCGTTTTTCTGATTCTCAAGATCGCTCTATGGTGCGAGAGAAGAGCATACTCAATGATTGAAGTTAGTTTTTTGGTCCCAGTGCAAGTGTTTATATATGTGATAGTGAATGATTCCAACTTAATTTTTATAATCAAAACAAGCCATCCATGTGGCGAAATAAAAGAAAAAGAGGATAAAAATATGGTTTTTAACATCCTAAGTGCCTATGTTTTGACTAACCCTTCACGTGGAGAGGGAATCTAAGTGTGGTGCATATTACAATTTTCATAGAATCAATATTAAGAAAGCTATGGGCCTTCAACATTCCACAAAAACCCCTACAATGTGAAATTTTCTAGACAGATGTGAGGGTAACAGAGTAGACAGAGGCACATGTGGTGCTAATGCGCAAATAAATGACGACTTTTTGGTGCAGGTGCATAGAATGTGCTGAGAAACACAATGAGTTTGGAGCACGTGGTCGGAAGATGTGCCTGTGGGTTGAAAAACCTGTGCACTTTCTGATACACGACCGGGAAGAAAATTCTAGATGGAATTCTCTTATCTCAGGTTCAAATTTGGCTTTTTGTAGGCCACCTTGGGCCAGTTATGATCCATGCAAATTAAACAAATAAAAAAGAAGTGCTGAAACAACCCAAATGGGGAGGAAATTGATACCTATCCCCAGTGGAGTCGCCAATCTGTTGTATCCTTTTCATCAAATAAATGAGAAAAATAAGGACACTTACAAGTTCAGTTGGGTTAGCTGAACAGGACAAAAATGAATGCAAGAGTTAGAAACATCAAGCATAAGAAATAAACAAACAACTAAGCTAATAACAATTAAAGAAACTAAACTAAAGTGCATAAGGATAATAGAACCAAAGTTAACCAAACAATTGGCCAACATTCATGCCACCAATGGAAAGATTGTATTAGTGGGCAAAAACCAAAGAGAAAGGGAGACTTATGGGTCCCCTCTTCCTCCAAGGGAGGGCTCTTGAATCCCTAATGTGAGAGATCTTCTTACAAATAGCAAACTAGAAGGAAATAGTGAAGAAATCCAAAGCTCATTCACTCAAGAGGTGATGTGAATAGCTCAGTGAAATGGTGCTTGTATGCTCCAATGAGGAAATAGGTTCCTTGTAGGATAATATAGGTAGCATAACAATACAAATGGATTCTTGGAAATATAGTGCACCCATGGCCTCTTTTTATAGCAAATATTTGAGGAATTATCCAACCGGTCTTTAGTGTGAACAAGGGGCTCTTTAGGGCACCCTTAGGTATCTGACCAGCCCCCCACTCAGATTCAACTCGGATTTGGGTGTCAAATCAACTTGGGAGATGAACCAGAAGTGGGTGGAAGGCTGACCAAAATCATAAATGCATCATTCTGAGGTATGTGCAGTGTTTTGTGTCCATAGTCGCGCATCAAGTGCATGTGCGCTTTTCCAACATTTTCGACTGGCGCACGTGCACGTGCTTCCTTTGTATTATGATCACATACTAATTTTATAACCATTTGTATAGTTTTGTGCCCTTTGGAAATGCATTTTTTGCACCATGTATGAACTAATAGGTGTTTGGAGATGATGGATTCCTGTAACCATTTGTGGACAAAATTTCAGTGATAACAATTGGCAATTGTCTTTCTCAACAACTCCAATTTCTTTCTACATAGTCTGGGACTTTCAGTCTAGCTAAGTTACTCCAAGGCCTTACTGGCTTTACTTAACAGGGCTTAACCAAGCCCATTCACTTAAATATGCATATTTATTCATTCTCTCTTTTTCCAACTGTTCTTTGAAGATCTACAACTCTGTAAGCAATTCAAGGTTTTTAAAGTGAGACAAGTATTCCCCTTTTTCCTTTATTTTCTTTTGCAATTCACTCCCAGTTGGGATCTTCCCACTCTTTTCCTTGAGAATCCTTGGTTAGGCTCACCCTAACCCTTAGGATGCATCAACATGATTTAGTAGCAAACTTTTTGTTCATAATGAATCATGAACTTGTGCATTCCGCACATTACTATTCAGTCATCAGAATGGTCAACATTCATTTGTTAGTCTTCCATTCATGCTTGATGTTTTAAAATCTAATTCAGGATTCTTATATATATATATATATATATA
>CBVK0101020802.1:0-10077 GCA_900067695.1 Picea abies
GGTTACATATTTTAAGCTTCATCCTCATTACACGAAGTGTATGAGGATGAAGCAAATAAACAAAATAGCTTAACATAACCTTGCTAGATCTTTGATGATTCAACAAACATCTAACAATTATCTTGGGCATGATCTGGAGCTAGACTTGGTATATTTTTCTTCCTGTATTGGTACCGGATCGTGACAGGTGAGATTCGGTAAGTGGTACTGGATCCGAACAGTGAACAAGTGGTTGGTACTGGATCACGATAGTCTGCGATTGTTGGTACCGGATCGCGATAGGTGAGATTTGGTACCAGATCTTAATGGAAGGTGCATTTGGTACCGGATTTGGATAGTGGCAATCTGGCGCATAAGTACCGGATGGCTGAGCTGGTACAGAAAGGATGGAATCATCTAGAGGTCAAAGGTTATACATGGAGAATCAAAACATTAGTACATGAAAAATTTAGTTTCCTAGCTCAATAAACCACAAAAATGCATGAATTAATTATACTTTACTTTATGACCTCATCAACGGCTAATGGTAGTGTTCTTTGTCATTTATCCAAGCTTAGGTAAGCCAAAAAGGTATAGATGAGGAGTATAATAGGGTAGTGCGGATGTCAATTTAGAGGCTCAACATTCCCCCATGCCAAAACCATTGCATGTCCTCATGCAACTGAAACAAACCCAAAATTTTTCAAAATTTGAGACTCCATTCTTTACTTTTGTAGATCAATGATGTTGATGGCTGAGGCTTCTAATTTCAGCTCCCTTTTTATGACCCTAATTTATTGTAAGACTCTTAGTACCTTATTGAGCTTATTAGAAATCTCTTCATGGTCATCTTGAAGTTGTTGGTCTCTTCATGGTCATCTTGAAGTTGCTGGCTGGTTGCCTTCAGTTGTTCATTTTCCTTTTTGATATACATGTCCAATAGTTGGTATTCCTTCACTTATTGTTTGAGTAATAGTGACTTGTTCATGTATTCTCTTTCCTCCACTTCCTCCCTCATCCCACATAAAGTAATAGTGACTTATTCCTCGGTCAAACTAGGGATGTCATCCTGGACTGGTAGGTCTTCAAAAGGGGAGGTAAGATCTATTGGATCTTCATGTGTATGAGGACTGACAACTGCTTTTCCTTTCTTTTCCATGCTCCTTGTGGTTCTTTTACAAGAGGGTACTGGATCAGGGGTGCTCACAGGCTTCCTTTTCTTCTTTTCTATTTGCGGAATGGTTATAGGAGATTTTTCTATAGACTGTTCACTTTTATTTTATGAGCTATTCTTCCCTTTCCTCATAGTTTTTGTCTTATGACCCTTCTCCTCAAGTGCTACTGTTGAAGTCTCCTCTACTAATTTGGTTTTACCTTTTGATTCGTGAATTTTAAAAGTCTTATTGACTGTGGAAGAGGGCCCTACTTGTTTACTAGATTTTTCGTTTTGGCTCACTGTTCTGGATGATGATGGAGTTGCCTTATCTTTCTTGCCCTTTTTCTTTTGAGGTTCCTTATATTTCTCTGGAGCAAGCTGGACTTCATCTATAGGTTTGTTTTTTGTGGGAAGGCGTTGAGTGATGATGATTTTCCTTCTAATCCTTTGCTTCCTGATTTCATGTAAAACTAACATCTTAATAAGACCT
The DNA here is from genome assembly GCA_900067695.1 of Picea abies. NCBI lineage: Eukaryota > Viridiplantae > Streptophyta > Pinopsida > Pinales > Pinaceae > Picea > Picea abies. Next base: position 1,626 of record CBVK0101020802.1, read on the forward strand.
TGATGGTAAATGCTAGTCTTATCAGTTTTGGATAGGGATTTGACACCTCTTACCATCTTGTTCAGACTCATCCATAAAAAATACGGGAAATCAATTTCAGGGCCTCCTTCAAAGTGTAATAGAAGCCTAAGGTGATATATGAAGGTTACAGCATACTTGTCCTCACAAGTGAGGAATCATTGAAGACTAGCAAGCATTGGATGATGCTCTTCCTTGATATAGTTCCTAGGGATCCCCTTTTTCCAATCAGGGTGCTGATGGTCTTCTTTCAAAAATCATTGGCACATTTCCTTGTTGATTCTTACTCCTTTGAAATACTTGGCTCCTCTATTAGGTAATCCCGTGACTTCCCTTAAGGTTGCTTCATTGATTGTTAGCTGTAGATTGCCTATGTGCGCAATCTCTCCATCGTAACCCTGAATAAATGCGTGAGATACCTTCTCATGCCAGCCTGTGAATTTCTCCAAAAATGGCATCCATCCCGATCTAGCATACTTCTCTCTACACAGTTGGAACTCCTCTGTCTCTCTATAAATCTGGAAGACCAGTTCATGTCTACTTACAACCATCTTTATAAATTGTGAGAAAAAAATTAGGCTGTAGCGCAAGGGTTTAGTCAACTGATGAGGATAAGGGTTTGGTACTAGAGATTGCAGGGAGAGGTAAGATCGGAACTGGAGAACGGTTGCTAACAACAAAAGATATGGTGATGGTGTCACTAATTCGAACAGTGAATTTAAGTAAAGATGCCGCAAAGGGAGATTAAGACAAGATGAGGCTCATTTGGATGGCTTCGCCACCCAGATAAGTCATTTCATTTATGCCCGTTTAGCGTAATGATGGGGATGAAACGTTGGGTGTCAAAGCATCATTATTGTTTGGGATAGGTGATTGGACCCCTGAGCGGTGAATTTGATGTTGAATCATGGTTCATGACACAAGATAAGTTCGTGATTTGCTTAAGGATGAAGCACGTTCGTGGCCCATCATTACTAGACATGCTTCATATTCATACTTTTGATGTGATTTTTCCCTCAATCATTTTCGGGCGCTTATGTGATGAGAGGATTGATTAAGGTTAGGCATATGGGTATGAGGGAGTGAAAGTTAGGTGCATGGTTTTAATACTAAGGTCATAAGATCTAGTATACATTCTCATACCTATTGTAGTTTTATAAGCAAAGGAAAATAAATAATACCATGTTACCTTTGCTTTTACCATTGTATGATCAACACCCATAGCATATGCGACTGCCTTTGTATTTGAAGCTTGTAGATTGTCAGAATTCATCTTTTTAGGATGGATTTTTCTATAAGCTTGGTACTGGAATTTCCTATACTTCATGAAACTTCTTTATTCTGTGCTTACCTTCTTTTGTGTCTGGTTCTGCAGGGTTGTAGGGTGATCATGCTGGTTTCTGAAGATGAGATGTGAGTCTGAAAAAGAGTTCTGAAGGAGCTCTTTGAGCCTCCCCCATGCCAAGGATGTTGCATATCCTTATGCAAGAATATTCAACACTCTGTATCATAACGGAGAAAAGATGATAAGAGAAAGGAAACCAAATCAAATTCCAAAAGTACATTTATCACCTAGCGTATGATCATATGCCTAAAAAATTGAAATTTCCTTTCTTTTGATGACTTATTAACAAGGGTAGCATTCAGCAGTGAAAATAGGGAGGTTTTTATATTTTTGACGGAAGAACAGATCCAACCTAACTTGCTTCAGAGATTTACTATCATTAGATGTTATGGATAAATTTCACAGTATAAGTAGATTAGACTCCCTAGTTAGGGCTCCACTTTGAAGAAGTTTCCCTCTTAGGTAATGTAGGCTTTAGATGTCAGACCAGTAAGGTTGACTTAGGGTAATTCTCAAATGGACATTTGCTTGTAATAATTATCTTTGTTTAGTAATCTGGATTTGTATCTCATAAATGTTAACAATGATCTTTGCTTGTAGTGTTCATCTTTTAGATGACAAAAGTGGATTTTTCAATCAGACAAGTATAGATGAGACATTTCTCAACCAAAACCCACTGCCAGCAAGCCTGTTCAGTACTCCAGTGGGGTAGTTGTGATAATTAGTAAGATACATCCCTTCCCCAGGAAGAATGCCCCATTGGCAACAAGCCTGTTCAATACCCTGATGGGTTTGCCTAGTCATACCACAAACCAGTACTTGCTGCCAGCAGACCTGTTCAGTATCTCGGCGGGTTGGTCTCTTAAACCCTTTTTCCATCAGAGGCTTCTTGTCCATAGTCACCTATTTCAATTTTATTAAAGAGTGATTTTGCATGGTGACAGGGGAGGCTCATCTGAAAACCTTTTTACAGGCTGGGATGGTCTTGGGTTGGAAGGTGTATTTTCTTATTTCGATGTCTTTAAAAATTTGTCTGAAGGAAAAATAAACTTCTGTATTGCACATTAGATCCAGATGTATAATTTTGTCTGAGTTTGTCCATAAGAGAATGTCCTAAAGTTACCTTAGGGTACTGATACATCCTCTTCCATAAAAAAATTCCTAGTGTGCCCATGACATAGAGTGTTCATATACTCATATGTTACTCTTTAGAAAAGATAATCCAATGAATACTATTGAAGTCTAGTTAGGGTGAGATAGTTACTTGTAGGCTAATATAGTTTTTATCCCTTTAATCATGCTGAAATACTAGATAAGGGCAACCTCTAGACTTTAAAGCAGATTAAGCATGGTTCTTTTAGCAATCATAGGTAAAGATTATGTCTTCTTTGTCAACCAAAAGAAATTAAAATACTTCCTTTTAGCTAGCAACAGAACCAAAAGAAATTAAAAATTCTTCCTTTTAGCTAGCAATAGAACCAAAAGAAATTAAAGATACTTCCCTTTAGTCAGCAATAGAACCAAAAGAAATTATTGCTTCATAAGAGATGCCAGCTGATGCTGCATTCGGCTTCTTGGTTCCAGCTTAAGTGGTTGTTGCATGGCTTCATACTTCATATTAATTGACATAATCTTTTGAAATATGCATAGCATTCCTTGTCAATTAGGTGGTGTGTCCAGTTCTAGTACCGGACTAGAACATGACTGTTGGTACCGGACCAGAACAGGATGTCTGGTACCAGAGAGGAATAGAGTATTGTTGATGCCTACAAATTGATGCTTAGCAAGTTCTTGAAGGATCAAATAAGTTATAGAAATATACTTACAAAGATAACATGCGAAAGTAAAACAAAAGGAGGTAAGAATCCCTTGTTACCTTTAGCTTATTAACAAAACACAATCCACACCTATGTACAAAAGTTTAAAAATAAACCAATCAATCAATGTGGATCAATAGGAATCTCTCCTTCCTTACTAATCACCTGCATATCTGAATTCTGTAGTATACGAGTCAAAAATTCCTCTTTTGATAGGGGTTTGTTATAAATTCTCAACCGATGACCATTCACAAGTAGTCATGTCTATTGTTTGTCAATTTTCTTTATCTTGATTGAACCATTATCATAGATAGTGTCAATTTCATAAGGTCCCATCCAATGAGTAGTTAACTTACCTTTGAAGTTTTTGAATCTGTTGTCATACAACAGGGCCCAATCTCCGTATTGAATTTTTTTCTTTTTGAGATACTTGTCATGCCATTTTGTTCTTTGCTCTTGAATGAGGGTGGTTCTTTGAAGTGCTTCCTGCCTAATTTCGTCCAACTCATTAAGCTGCAAGAGTCTTTATTGCTGGGCTTCATCCAAGTTCATGCCAACTTGTACTGCAGTCCTGAAGGTTTTGATTTGGAATTCTATGGGGAGAAGTACTTGCTTCCCATACACCAACTCATAGGGTGTATGTCCTGTTGTATTCCTCCAGGTGATTTGATAATCCCATAAGGCTTCTAGTAATCTGGCAGCCCAGTCCTTATGGTGTAGCTGTACTGTTTTGGTAAGAATGGACTCAATAACTTTGTTAGTAGATTCTACTTGTCCATTTTCCTGTGGATGGTAGGGTGTAGATTTCCTGTGTTTAATTTGGTACTGTTCTGTAACAACTTTGACTAGATTAGAGGTAAATTGAGTTCCCTAATCAGTCACAATTTCTCGAGGTACACCAAATCTAGTAAATATGTCATTAAAAAGGAAATCTACAATTGATTGTTCACTTGCAGCTGGTAAAGCTTTTGCTTCAACCCACTTAGTTACATATTCAGTACATACAAGTATGCACTTTTTCTTTTTAGATGTAGGATTAATGGGCCCTACAAAATCTAATGCCCATTTCTTGAAAGGCTCAATGACTACTTGGGCTTGAAGTGGCATTTGGTCTCGTGCAGTAGGCTTACCCATTCATTGGCATTCATCACAATTGGATACATAGGTTTTAGCATCTTTGAAAATATAAGGCCAATTATAACCAGATTACAAAACTTTATAAGCGGTCCTCTTGTCTGTGAAGTGTCCTCCACAAGGACCATCATGGAAGGCTTGCAAAATATCATGAATTTCATCTTCCCTTACACATCTCCTGATTACCAAATCTAGTCATGTTTTGTAGAGACAATCATCTTGCCACATATAGTTTGCAGTTAGCTGAATTACTTTCTATTTTTCTCTAGGAGACAATTTCTGAGGCATCTTCCCTGTCACAAGATAGTTAGCTACATCTACATACCTAGGAGTGAATGTAGAAATAGCAAACAAATTTTCATCAAGAAAGTTATCTTCTACTGGTGCGTTATCTCCCAGATGAATCATTCTAGATAAGAAATCAGTCACAAAATTATCCTTACCAAGTCTATCAATAAGGTTGATATTGAACTCTTGTAATAATAACAACCATCTTGTAACTCTAGGATTTGTTACCGGTTTGTTCATTAAGAATTTGATGGATGAATGATCGGTGTGTACAAAAGCTTGATATCCTGTAATATAGTGTCTAAATTTATTGATAGCATGGACCACAACTAGCAATTCTTTTTCTGTGACCGTATAATTAACTTCAGCTAGAGACAGATTTTTATTGACAAAGTAAATAGCATAAGGCATTTGATTTTCCCTTTGTCCAAGAACTGCCCCAAGAGCTATGCCTGAGGCATCGATACGGATATGAAAAGGAAGGGACCAATTTGGTCCTCTTAATACAGGGGTAGTTGACAATTTCTGTTTTAGAATCTCAAAAGATATTTGGCATTCATCATCCCACTTGAATTCGGCTTCTTTAGATAATAACTTGAATAAAGGGGTAGCTAGGCTTGTAAAATTCGGAATGAATCTTCTATAGTAGCCAGCATGCCCTAAAAATCTGCGAACTTCCTTTTGTGAGGAAGGCATTTTGATTTGTGTGATAATATGAATCTTTGTCGGATCAAATCTCATTCCAGAACCAGAGATGTGATGTCCCAAAACAATACCTTCAGTGAGAAACATTTTTGACTTTTCATTACTTAGGGAAATATTAGTTTCCTTACACCTAATCAAGACTTTTTCTAGACTGGTCAAAGCTTCCTAGAAGTCTTTTCCATGGACTGTAAAGTCATCCATGTAGACTTCCATGCAATCATTGGTCAAGTTAGAGAAAATGGCTAGGATAGCCCTTTGAAAAGTGGTTGGGGCATTGCAAATTCCAAAAGGAAGAACCCTATAAGAATAGGTTCCCCATGGGCAGGTGAAAGTGGTCTTCTCCTGGTCTTCAGGTGCTATTTGTATTTGGTTATAACCACTAAACCCATCTAGGAACGAAAAATACTTATTTCCGGACAAGGTATCCAACACCTAATCAATAAATGGCAAGGGAAAATAATCCCTATGGGTGGCTTTGTTCAACTCCTTGAAGTCTACACATATTCTCCACTTACCATTTTTCTTGGGAACTATGACAAGTGGAGACACCCATTGACTATCTGAAATAGGGTATATGAGATTGGCTTGAAGAATTTTTTGCAATTCCTCTTTTACAATATCTTTAAGGGATGGATTCATCCTTCGCTGAGGTTGTCTAACAGGTCTGACTTGGTCATTAGTGTAGATATGATGTGTGCATGTGTCAGGGTGAATGCCTTTCATGTCTGCATAATCCCATGTAAAGGCATCAAATTGTCTTTGGATCATTTCAATTACTTGTGTCTTTTGCTCTGGTTCCAAACTAGATTTGATATACAAGGGTTTTCATGGGCTAATCTCAGTAAGTTCAATACTTTCTTCCTTCTCTGAGGAAGCTGGTGATAAAATATATAATAGAGTGATATTAGGGTGCCATGTTTGTTGAAATTCAAAACTGAAAATGTGTGACAATTCTGCAAAAGACCTCAGGTATTCAATACAATTTGTATCAGCCAAGAATAAACTTAAGACTTGTTCATCCAATTGTTCTTGCATTCCTCTTACCTGTTCAAGTGTTAGCAAGGGTCTGATGCAATATTCTTCTCCATAAGGGTTTTCTAAACATACAAGTATCTCCTGTGTCAGTTGGGTAGGAGGAAAAAGGACAAGATTTTGGCTATGTGTGCCATTGGATATAGTCATTTCACCAGACCGACAATTGATAAAGGCATCTGCTATGGCCAGCCAAAGACAACCAAGAACCATAGGGTTTCCTGGTTTGCGGGATGATTTAGAGTAGATGACTAGAAAGTCTATTGGATATTCCCAAGAAGCTAGAGTGACTGTGACATCATCTAAACTTCATGCAGGGCTAATGACTGACATATCTGCCAACTCTATCATGGTTTGAGTTGGTCTTAATTGGTTAATTTGGAGGTTTTGCATAGTGTCAAAAGGAATTACATTAATTGCTACACCCAAATCAATGAGTGTGTGTTGGTAAAGAAATACCATTAATTTCAATAGTGACTACTGGGTTCCCAGGGTCATTATATTTGTATGGCATTTCAGAAATAAATTCAAATAATTGCCCCACCACCTGAATAAGGGGAGGTTCCTTCTTTTTCCTTCCTGGTTTCTTAAGGAAAAGATCCCTTATGATTTTGGCATATATGGGGATATCCTTAATGGCTTGCAACAAAGGTATTTTTATACATACATTTCGTAATTCATCCTCTATATCTTTGTGCAAAGGTGGGTCAAGTTTCTTCACTAATAGTATTTCGGGGTAGGGTGGAAGATTAAATTGTTGAGGTACTCATACATACTGAGAAGTTATTGGAATAGGAGGGGAAGTCTCTTCTTCTGCAGGGGTGGTTTGAGTGTTTTATTCCTCAGAATGATTATCATTTTCTTCCTGAATTATTACTGCAAGATTTGATTGATTTACAGCTTTCCCTGATCGTATTTGAATTTCATAGGTGGGAAAGGTTTGAACTTCTGTATTCTGCACAAGGTGGGTGGGTCGATTATTGGGGTTAGGGATTGGCTGGGCAAGGATTGTTGTTGGTCTCAGAGGGTTGTGGGTAGCTTGGTTTTGTGGCTCTTGATTGGCATTTATAGGTACTTGTTGCTGTTGGTTAGGGTTCAAGGGGGTTATAAATTGTGGTTGTATAGGAGGTGGGAGTAAAGCTTGCATATGTGGTGGGTTAAATCCAGGTAGTAATTGGGAAATGTTTGTAGGATACTGTGGATATGTAGGGTAAGAGGGATTCCCATGCACAGGCCCCCTCCAACCTTGTTGCCAAGGTTGAGTTTGAGCTTGTTGAGGTGTCCATTATGCATAGGTCATTAGGGGAGGACCCCATTGTTGTTGTTGATACTATGCATTAGGTTCATAAAATGCATTGGGGTTTTGTGCTCTCCAAGGTTTTATGGAAGGGTATGATTGTTCTTGTGAGACTCCTCCTCCCCTATACGTGGCTTGTAGTTCAAGAAAAGTTGGACACTCAGATGTGGGGTGCTCTAGTGTACACATGCCACAGATTTCTATGATATTTAATGGACATTATTTCTCACCATGCTTCTTATGGCATCTAGGACAGAAGATTGCTAAAACAGTCTCTTCTTCTTGTTTCTTTTTCAGTTTTAGGGTATCTAACTGGTTATTGATTTTGCTCAAGATGTATGTTTTAAAGTTCTCTAATAAGTTTCCTAACTCAATTCTGGTGACAGTTCCTGAGCTTTGTCTTGTATTTCTACTAAACGAATCTCTTGGTGCTTTTCCTATTTTAGCTTGTCCTCTTGAGTATCTTCTATAGTAATCTACAATCTCTGCAAAAGGCTTTTGGTGCACATCTCCTGAACTTAACAAATTTAAAACTTCTATGCAGTCATCTCTAATGGCCTTCAAAAATACGGTTCTTACTACAGTTGGGTCTATGGTGAATAATTTTGATTTCTGGTAGTTGTAGAAGAACCTTTCTAAGTAGTCTTCAGGGCTTTCATCTTCTGTTTGTTGCATTTTAAAAATGTCATTTTTAGAATTATCCTTACAATAGTCTTGGTATTTCCATAAAAATGTGTCTTTCATCTGATCCCAAGAGAGGATTGTGTTTTCTCCTAAGCTCATGAACCATCTTAAGGCTGAATCTTTCATTGTAGC
>CBVK0101020803.1:0-10077 GCA_900067695.1 Picea abies
TTGAAGGCTTCAAAATGTTCTATTATCCTATGCACTTCCTGTTGATAATTCCTCAGGTGGGGAGAGTTGCAGTGTATAGTGTTCCTTACTTTCCTAACGATGATTTCATAGTCTCTGAAAACCTTTAGTTCTTTAAAGTTTAAGTCTATGGCTTTATTTATCCCTTGCACTAAAGCTTCATACTCGATGGTGTTATTAGTGCACTCAAATTCTAGTCTGTGGGACAAGAAATTTTATTTCCCCTTCGGATCAATGAGGATACACCCCTCTCCTGACCCTTCTTGTGATTTAGACCCATCAAAGTAAAAGGTCCATAATTGCGAGCGAGACTCATAAGCTTCTCCATGACTGCTAACTTTTTCCTCTCCACTTATTTTCTCTATGGTTTCCAACAGAGGTTCTTGATAGAAGAGGGTTTCTTCCGTTGCTGCCAGTACCTTTTCTTGAAAAGTCACTTCAAATTTTTGAGTAAGAGGAACATCATATGAGAGAGGGGATAAATTACCAAAATCGAAATTGCAGGAGTAGTTTCCTAGAATGGGGAAAATAATCATATTTGTGTGTCCCTTTAATGGAAACCAAAGGTGAGCCCAGACTGTGCTAAAGTATCCATTCAACTTCTCAGACCAGTCTTGAATAAGTATCAGTCCATAAGGTTCTGGTATATCTACTACAATGATGTCAATTACTTGAACAAATGTTGGGTGTGTCGTCATTCTGATCATGACATCCTTGAGTTCTCCAATAACTTTCACCTGGGTTCTGTCTAGTTGTATCACATGTTTATAACTTTTGAGAGGGATTGCATTTAATTTATTGTAGATAGATAATGGCATAACATTAGAGGATGCCCATGAGTCAAATAAACAAATATGGAGGTTTTTTTTTAAGACTTCAAACGTTAAAAGGAATGGTGGGACAAAAGGCTTTCCTTTTTTATCTATAGAGAAAGTGTTCACAATTGGTTTGTTTTTTAGATCTGTGGAGGCTGGATTTTCCCCTTGGTCAGTGTTTGTTATAGGAGTTTCTACTGTCTTCAATTCTTGTAACAGAAAGTCTTTTTTCTGGGGAATTCTACACATGTCCATGACCGGTACATTTTCTTTTAATCTTTTTAAATATTATATTATGTTGTATTCTATCTTGGGCGATTCTCGTGTATGGATGTTTATAGTATTTCCTTGGGAGACAAAAGGTTCTTTTGGGTGATTGGATGTTTTTTTTCCTCTCGGAGTTTGGGCAATGGTAAGTTTGTTTGAGATTGGATGACCCCTACTTCACATTTGCACATCCAATACCTCAGTGGGTGGTTCTTAAACCTCAAATAGATCATCATAAGGCATTGGCAAGTCAAGGTCAAACAACAACATGGTTGTTTCTTCCGGCAGGTCAACTTCTTCTTGATCAGCAATATTCATCATTGATCGGTAAGAGAAACTTTGTATAGGAACCAATTATCCATCAAATTCATGGCATACACCCATTGTGGACAGTCTCTTTTAGAATGTTTCTCTTGGTGATAGTTACAGAAAGAGTCAGATGCTACATTTCCTAGGTCAATGTTTACGTTGGCTAGGGGAGGTTCTATTACTTTGAACGGTGGGTTTCTTTTAAAAAAGGGTTTATAGGGCCTTTGGCCTTGGTTTCCTTCCCCTGCACTTCTTTTCATGTCAATTATTTCATTTGAAAACTTCTTTATCATCCATTGTAGGTCCTCTATGTCTCCACTTCCCTTTTCAGGCCCTTGTTCTGGTTTTTTCCCTAGGGGTGTGGTCAACAAGAGTCCTGTCCTGGGTGGAGGTTGAACTTCCTTATTAACTAATGAGACTTGGCCCTCTTTACATCCCTTCATTTGGAATTCAATTGTTTTAGCTTTCTCGAAATTTTAAGCTAGGGTATGGTTGGTATCCCTTTTTACAAACATGGAAATAGAAGTAGGGAGAGCATTAGCGTATACTTCGATTTGCAAATCCTTAGTGGGTTTAGCTTCGGGTTGGAATTTGTTCAGAATAGTGGTGAATCGTTGATTGAAGTCTTTAACCTTTTCATTTGAACTCATGGTGGCAGCATACAACCCATCCATCAAAGCTCCTGTAGTGGTTTCTTCTGCAAATTTGTCTAAAAAATCTTTTTGAAACTTCATCCAACTAGTTATGGACCCTACATGCAAGTTAAAATACCACGTAGAGGATGAATTCTCAAAGGTATAGGGGAAAATCCTGCATACTACGTCTTCCTGTTGGACATTCATCAGTCTAATAGATAGTATGAACTTTTTGATATGGTCCTCAGGAAATCCTGAGGTTTCAGGGTCAAATTTAGGGAGTAACTTTTCTGGATGTTGGGGGAGGTTATGTACTCGTCCATGGATTGCCAGAGCATCTCTGGCCAACCAAGGTTAATTATTCTGAGGTGGGTTTCCCCTTTCTTCATTATGATAATTGTTATCCTCCATGTCGTCTGAATCTAAGGCTGAGAGATTCGAGTTAAACCCTTCCTCGTTAGATTCAAAATTGTCGAGCTCAGAGTAGTCACTAGCTGGTGTTTCGGGGATCAAATTAAGGGGATGTTCGATATCAGTGAGGGAAAAATCTATCATGTCTTCTACCGTATGGAAAAAAAAATGGTCGGGGATGTCGACCATTGATCTACTTACTTTTTTTATACGAGGAAGTAACGGAGCTAAGGGTAGTCATCCAATTTGTCGAGCATAAGCTCTTGTGATTCTTATGAACTGGTTCAACTCCTTGTGGGGAAGAGCATAAGGTATTTCAGGGAATATATGTTCTTCCTCTTGCTAGGGTGAGTTACTTATTTTGGGAGTACTTAGTCTGTGTGGGTTGTCTTGAGAATGACTAGCCATGCATGTGGTCTATTTTGAATATGTAGATTATGCGAAATATTATATCATAAATATTGTTAGCCATTCATTCATCGACCCTCCTTCTAGTGCCAATTCTGTTGAGGGGTCCTAAATCCCTTAAACTAAAAAGTAGGAACCAAAACCGCCATAGAGGCCCAATTAGACTCTGCATCGTTTGATGGTGGAATGGTTCTCCATATCTTTCGATCCAGCCAATTTATTGATGGGCTTTACGTAGTGATTGACAGAATATATTCTTATGAAAGTTCCTCCTTCATTTTAAACATTCTCTTTTTGTATTTTCTTTTATTATATGAGTCTAATAAAAATATGTGTGTTGGTATAAAGCAACTAGTGAAAGGGAGTCTTAACTACTGGAGAAGGTTGAGTTCGGGATAACCCTCGTCCTCGAGCATGCAAACAAAGATATTCACACTTGTTACAAGCCTAGTACTAATACATTAACTTGTTGGTATTTCAATTATTGCTTGAGATACAATTATCGTAAATAAAATACGCATGCAATAAGATGATGGAAAGAAAATTAGTTTCCTTAGCTCTAATCATTAATCACACATTAACACAACGGTTGTCTTTCCATTATTAAGAACAAGAGCTGCAGGAAATATTAAGAAAGATAATTTATCAATAGATTCAAAAACTCTTACTCATTACAACATCCATTCATGAAATAAAGTTGGAAGTAGTTCCTCCTCAATCCAATCATATAATTCCTTTGATGAAAAACATAAGTTTGTCTTTGGCCCTAAACAAGACTTCTCAATTAAGGTAGTTTGGAAACAGTTCCTTACAATTCCAAAAATGAGGGTATTTGAAAAACCATCGACCTTTTCTATAAGGTTGATCCTCTTATTTATAACGAAATGGTAACTAAAATTAACTATCAAAATTGCAATCTAAGTGAAACCAAACATCGCCACATGGCACTTTCCATCTCTCTATCTTCTAAGAGTCATCAAATAGTTCCATTTGAAGAAGAGTTCCTTGCATGTGTTGGCATACAGGAATCTGTTTTGGTCCATCGGGGCCGAAAGGATTTCTTTTACTTCTACTGCAAGTGCCTGATACTTAACTATTTTGACACTTAACTGTTGCAATATTGCTCGAGCCTTTATCATGTTCTCCATGAACTATTGTACTTGACCTGGCGCCATGCTCGCCACCTTTACTATCTCTGCAGTCCATGTCGAGTCTTATTCTACATGTTTTTTTACTATGTCATGCAAGTCCACAAAATCTTCGGGTGAGCCGAATTCTAGGAGGTCGATGTCTTTCATCTCTCAATTAATATTTACCTAGCTTCTTTCACAATCATCCCATTTTTCATGAATTTCCCGCTGAGTTTCTTGGGCCATTTTCACCCAATATTCGGCTGCTTTCCTTATCCGATCTATGTTGGTGTCCCTCAGCACCCGAATGTCATTCTCTTCAGTGTCTCATCCCTTTTGAATTGCGTCAATGTAATCAATTTTTTCCATTTCTTGGTTGGCCTCCTCAACAAACTTCTGGTGGTTGGATTTCTCAGCGAAATTTTCCCTACAGTTAGAACATAGTTTAGAGACTGTGCAAGAAAATCGGATACATATATAAATCACAACCATCAAATTTTGACAAACTTGAACACATACTTTTGCGCCTTGTTTAACATGGTTTTGATCATCTTTGTGGCTTGTTCAGTTGGTGGGTCGGGGTCATAATTGTGCTTCAAACACTTTTCGTTGATATATTCTTGCAAAATCTCCAACGCCGATCGATCTTGCTGTACAGAGATGACGTGGAAGAGATGACTAGGAGGCGTGACTAGGACCCATGGAACCTTAACATGAATTAGGGAGAAACTAGGCCATACAACCCCCATACTTGATAAAGACATGTGGCATTCGAGATCGGTGACTGCATTTTCTCGTGTTAATCAGAATCAGGATTTTCTTTAAGCTATACGTTCTAAAACCCAATCCTATCTTGCCGACGCTGAAAGGTATCAAGGATTGGTGATTGACGATAAACCTACCCAAGTTCTCTCGGATTGACTCTCTTGAAGAATTCCCGATGTTGAAAATGCATCGGGGATCGACGATCAATGATATGTTTGTCGCAAACAAAACTATTGTTTTGACATTTCTATATTTTTCTGATCCTGATAAATTGTATCGGTCATCGACTATCGATTATTTCTTATTTTGGTTGTTTAATCGATGCACTAGGTAGCAAGAAATGCAAGATCAAACATTAACTGGTCTATTAAATGTACAAATCCGATCGTATATTATGCCACAAACATCCCATCCTTTTGCTAGTCTAGTTGGTGGGTCGGGGATCGGAATTTTTCTTCAAACACTTTTCATTGATATCTTCTTGCAAAAGCTCTAATGCCGATTGATCTTTCCTTACAGAGTTGACTAGGAGGCATGACTATGACCCAGGGAACCTTAACATCACTTGGGGTAAAACTAGGTTGCACAATAAAGACACGTGGCATTTGAGACCAGTGACTGCATTTGCTCATGTTAATCGAAATCTAGATTTTCTTTAAGATATACATTCTAAAATCCAATCCTATCTTGTCGACACTGAAATGTATCAAGGATCGGCGATCGACGATAAACCTAACCAACTCCTCTCGGATCGAATCTCAAAGAAGAAGTCTCGATGTCAAAAATATAGCAGTGATCGTTGATCAGCGATATGTTTGTCGCGGACAAAATGATTTTTTTAACCTTTCTAGGTTTCCCCGATCCTGATAAAGCGCATCGACCATCGGCTATCGACAATTTATTTACATCCTTTGTTAATGTCTATCTTTCCCATATTTTACCAGTGCCAAAGGGGATCTTCTATCTCTTGAAACTTCGTGCGAATAATTTTCGCAAACCAACTCCACCCTTTGTCGATGTCGATGGGGATCGACGCTCGGCGATTGTTGTAACTATGTGATCCCTTTACTTGCTTGAATTTTCCCGACACCAAATCTGAGTGTGTTAGGTGGAGTGTTAGTTGTTGATTCTTAATTCGGGTGTTAAGTTATTTTAGACATAAGTTTTCACAAGTTCAACAAACATGACTTGATGATAAGAGTCATGAAAACAAAACAAAGACAAACCATTTCCCAAAGTGAAATCAATTCAGACAGTGAAGAAAACAAGTGGTACCCAAAAGGAGATAAAATTTCATAAGTCTTTTAGGGTGTGTTGAGTGCTCAATAGGTTCTTGACATATCAAGGGTTCATATTGTCGCATTTATGGGTGCCTTTGTGGAGGGTGTGCTACATGCTTGAGTTTCCCTTTGTTTGCAATGAATTGTTTTTCCAAACCCTTTATTTTCCTGTTTACTAAGTCCAAACATTGAGTTCTATGGGAAATGGAAAGAAAAAGAGCATCACAATGCCACTTGAAGTTAGAACACATTGAGTGCCATATTCACTGGAAATTAAAGAACACCACAATGCATTCCCCCATCAAGTGGGACATCATTTATTCATTTTTTTTATTTGAAGGTATTTTATTCATTCAAAGAAGAATTTCATGGATCTTAGGACTTTAGGGAGAGAATTTATGTATGATTTGAGCTACAACACCTTTGGGCCTTTATCCCCTTCTTCCCATGAAAAGAGGTACAAGCCCTTCTTGGGGTCAATGCACTCGAAAACCCAAAAGATGATGAAACGGAGGGGAAGAAGTGTGTAAAGTGGTAAGTATGAGTGAGGAATGGTACAATGACCCTTCAAGGAACCCCAAGTAGAAACCCTTTTCCCAAGGGTGACCAACTTACTAGGATACCATGTCAACCACCAAGGTGAAATTAGGTCAAAGATATAATTTCCAAGAAAATGTTCCATAATCAAGAAAGGACTCTTTAACATGCTCAAATGATTCAAATATTAAAGTGACACTTACCATGAGAGTAGACTTGTTACCTCATGAAGCAAGACATGTCATCCTCTGGGAGCCAAACCAACATGGTAGATGTTTCTATGTAGTTGTTGATGAGTGGTGATGTAAGGAGGGGCTCTAACTACCAAATGTGGGCTCTGTTAGTCAATATGAATCTTGGAATTCCATGTATGCTACATGCGGGCCTTGAGACATGATATCCTTAGTTACCCCTAGGTTTTGGGGGGGGGGTAACAGGGTGGATGGACCACCTTCCTCAATTGAATGGACCATTTCCACCCATGTCCATGTTCATATTAGTCTTTTCCTCCTTAGTGTGGATGGACTACAATTCAATGTCGAATTATCTATTTTAAGGTTTAATATGCATTTTTTAACCTTTTATTTGATTTGGAATGGTTAATTGTAACTTACAATCAATCAAAGTTACATAGCAATCTATTTTTTTATCATTTTTGAAGATATACTTAATTTTTCTTCTTTAAGTAGGATTATCTCTTTTCCTCTTTTATTTTTGGTTTCTTTTCACTCTTCTGATAGGTTTTAGGAAAGTGGAGGCTCTAATAAAATTATATGTCATGCTTCCTTTGATGTGGACAAGATGTGGACAAAAAGACTAGTTTTCACTCTAGGTCTTGTTGGGCCCTTCGTTTTTGGTTAGAAGTTGCGCAAGGAAGTCTACAATCCCAATTTTGGTCAAACACAAGTTGCGCAAGCCACAAAGGAGATGGACGGTGGAGCAAGCAAAGAAACAGAAAATGGTTGAGAATAAGGAAAACTCAACACCAGTAAGGAAAAATAAGTTACAACAGAACAAGAACAAGAAAGCATGCGAAGTCTAAAGCCAAATAAGTTACAACAGAACAAGAACAAGAAAGCATGCGAAGTCTAAAGCCATAAAATCCCAATTAGCCTATATATATGAAATGTATATGCTGGAAAAGGGGTTAGATGGTATAGATGGTATAGATGGTATAGTTGCATTAGACGGGCGTAGACAGAATTATCAATTACTTCTTGTAGGTTCTATGATTGTAATTCATATCCATTTGGCAAAAGGTTAGATAGAGATTTGAGGAATGAGTCTGAAACCAGAAAGTTTGTAACAGAGTAATGACTTGTATCTGATAGATTGTATCTAAGAATCTCTTTTGATGATAATATATATATGGAAGGACCTAAAATTTTCAAATATATTGTGTAATTCTTTGTCTATGGTTATGCTCTTTACTTTACTTCTTCATGTCTGATAAGTTCAATACACAATAATTGTTTGCAAATGTTGTCGCAACTCTGTTGTCTTTATTACTAGTTATGAATGAGTTCAGATATGTTCTATGGTTAGTTATTCTTACGCAAGACTATGGAGAATCTTGAAGATTCTGGAAATATTCCTAAGTATTATCCTTGCCCTTCCCTATCTTCTTGTCTTGGTTGCACTTTGGGTGAGACTTCTTCTCTCCAGAGAAGATGAAAATGCCAACTCTCTAGACTACTCGGTACCTTTTGTTGGTAACTTGAGAAGGACCCTGGTCTGATAAAATACACACCAACATAATGGTTTTGTTGTCGGGACTTGCATTAAAAGGGAACCTCTTGGGAGAATGCTTTCGTGGATTCATCAATCCGATATTCACCAGTGGTGGGAGACAAACTGTGATGCCTTCATATGGAAAGAAGAGGAGCTATAAAGAAAATCTGTGAAAGATACACAGGAGGTTGTCTTTTACTCAGAAATATCAGAAAATCTGTGAAAGATACACAGGAGGTTGTCTTTTACTCAGAAATATCAAGTGACCTGAACGAGATATTCTGGGTTAAATTTCCGGAAGAACTTTTCCACTAGATAGATAAGATCCAAGAAGCTCTAGAATTCCAAGAACAAGTCAAGAGGACCTATGCTTGGGATACAAAAAATATTGCAGTGCTTCGTTGGTTGGATTCTTAGGTAACGCAAGTGTTCGATTTATGGGTCAGTACGACATTAGAAGGATACATTATCGAGTTTGCAGCTGAGAATCACCAATATTTTTCACGGGCAGAAGAATATTTCAAGAAAGACAAAAGGGGAAGACTGTTGAAATAAATCCCCCTGTGGATTAAGGTTTTCTTGATGGAGGAGGGGATGTTGACTATGTCCCTAACTGAGATGGAATCCTAAACACCCTCGCTTGGGGTGGGGTGATTTTGGGGGTGGAATCATGGCCAAAGAGAGGGGAGAGGGTTCTTTGGAAAATGGGGGAGAAATAATAAATGGACTCAAGGGATGAGCGAGCCTTGAAAAGAGTCACCGTAGTTGAGAAGTGGTGGTGTGGTAAGATAAAGAAAGCAATGAAATAGTCTGAGAAGTTGCATAAAGAAGTCAGACCAGGAGAAATCGAGGAAGGATGAATGGAAGAGTTGTGAAATATGAGAAGACAGGATAGACTGGCCAGTCAAAGACTAAATGAGAGAGAAGCGCAGAGAGAAAGAAGTCCCTGAGAGGGTGGACAAGAAAAAGAAGGTGTAGAAGTCTAGGAAAAGGAAGCCTACATGGATCTTGAAGAAGAAATAGAATATTCAACCTCGATGCCAAGAAATATTGGGAATCTAGTTGAAGAGACCGCTCTAGAGGATGAGAACAAGACCCCCCATATCAAAGAAACCCTCCCCGAAGTCAGTGGCACAAACACCAAATCACCCTTACCCCAAGTGTCTTCTATACAAGTGGTAAATTATATACTACCTTCTTATGCTATTCATGTTCCGTTACAGTTAGTTGGTCAGTCACAACCGGGAAGCACGAATATTGGGAGGATATTGGGATCCTCTGGTAGATCGCAACCAGGACCGTTAGGTTTTATATTGGTAGGAGTAGTAAGATCAGCAATGGTTGCTAATGAGAGAGATTCAATTGCTCGATATCCAAAATTTTGAGGAAAGGGAGACAAGGATGTTGAGCAACATTGGTTCATATGTGAAGCTATCTAGAGGTCAAGAGGGACGCTAGATGCAAATAAATTGGTTGAGTTCCAGACTACCTTGAGAGGTTGTGCTCTCAAATGGTACATGAAGTCTATTGATCCAAGAGTACTAGGAGTGCAAGGACAAGTGTTCACACATGACCAAGTACAGAAAAAATTCATAACGGAGTTTAAGCTACCTTAGTTAGAACAACAAGATTTGTTTGTGTTGAACGAAATTTAGTAAAGAGAAGGTGAATCGGCCTAGAAATATAGCCAAAAGTTTAAAGATGCTATAGGGAGGTTAGAAAATCCAATTCATGAGGAACATCAAAGAGAATGGTATATCCAAGGATTTCT
>CBVK0101020804.1:0-10077 GCA_900067695.1 Picea abies
GGAACTCGGATCAAATAATGTATCTATCTTAGTATGTTTAGATACAACTCTTATGTGAAATAACTCATTCCTCTTGTGTTCATCAACATAACATTCATCATTGGAACTAGAACTAGCATGAAGAGAATATTTACCTTGTAATCCAACCGTTGTAATCTTTCCTTCATCTCCTGAATTAGAACCAAGATATTGTTGTACCGTAGAAACGGTCTTTGTCTTCCCCTTTCCACCGAACTGTTTTGGTTTCTTTTCCAGATGTAGTTTCCAATAGTGTTCTTCATCGTGGTTTATGTTCTTGCAATGAGTGCAAGATGGTTTTCCTCCTTCTCTCATCACTATAGCGGTCTTCTTGTCCTTCCTTTTAAATTTCTTGAAAGTCTTTTGTGGGAAATTGGAAGGTTTCTTTCTGAGATCTTCTTGAATATGTTTCCCCTTGTTCTCAAGGTGAGTGGCTTGCACACAAACCTTGTCAAGACTAGTGGGGTTGAACATGAGCAAAGTATGTCGAATATAACTGTGAAGTGCACCAATACACTTCATTAAATTTTCATAAGAATCCAAAGGAATTTTCAATGGAAGAGCTTTCTTCCTAAACTCCTATGTGAAACTTTGTACAATTTGTCCTTTACTTTGCATTAAGGTTTGTCATTCCATCATTGCTTTATGTAAATACCCTAATGGATAAAATTGCTTCTTAATTCCATACTAATTAAACTTCACATAGACTTCACATTTTGATTGGGATGGAGTGGATGATCAATTAAACAAATCCAAACTGAATAAATGATCCACTTATCAAAATGAATGAATATATCCATATGGGAAAATACTAAGCCTAATTGTGACAAGCAATATAGAAGTGTCATTAACTTAATGCAATAATTGAGGAAAACAACACCATTAACTCAATACAATAATTGAGAATAATGCCACCCTTAACACAATGCAATCATTGATAACAAGCACTTGAAATGTTGAAAATAATGTTTATCCCCAATGTTATCGGGTATTTAGTTACTTCCATATGACTGATTACTCAATTCAAATCTCCATAGATAAAACACACTACCAAAAATATCATCAGTAAATGTGGGGAGACATCTCTCAATTTTCCCATGATATTTAATAAAAGAGAATGCACTTCCAATCATAGTTCATTTCAAATCAAACATATTGATTACTATTCTCGATTCTTAACTCATTAGATGCAAGGCACTGCTTCTATTCATGTGTTTATATATTGAATCTTTGCAGTCAATGCAATGGCAGAACACGGCAATGGCCATTGACACGATATTTTTTCACCAAAAATCAATGTAACGAAATTTACATGTTGAAATTCGTGGGTGTGAATTGATGTGGATTATAAGGAGGAAACATCTTAATATTCAAGATTTTGTGAATTGATGTGGATTATAAGGAGGAAACATCTTAATATTCAAGATTTTGAAAACTATATTAAAAGAGGAAGGTATGAAAATGAATTGTGATATGAAAAACAAGTTTTGTTTACAATATAAATGTCTACCATGGGCACTCCAAAGATGGTAGGTGTAACATATTTAAATAATTTATGAAAAATATATATATTCCATGAATTTACGGTTAAAAAAATTGAAATGGACACTTCTAAAGTAATAGAGTGAAAATATTTAAATAAATTATAAAAAATAAATATATATATATATATTTCCATGAATTGATAACTTTAGCGGGAAAAAAAGAGGTTGAAATGTCATAAAACTGTCTACACTATCGGACTTAGAATGGGTAGCCCAAGCTATCTACTCTTTTGAATGTATAAAACATGTGGTCTTACTCATATTTTATTTATTTAAAAACATGACTTTCAAGTATGAGGTGGTCAACATTTACTTCTTTGCATGTATAAAGCATGTGGTCTTATTAATTTTAGGTGTTGGTTAAATGTTTTACTTTTTGGGGTTTTTTTTTATGGAATTGATAGGTAAGTTTGGATAAATTGCTATTTTTTGTTGTTTAAATTGCATTTCTGAATGCATAAATGGATTCAGCATGCTGAAAACCCCTGGACATTTCGATTATACAAACTTAACCACTCAAATATGCAGATCCAAAAATTCCTCCCCAGATTTCGGACAAAAACCAAACAAAAAAAATATCCAAAAAAAAACTAAAAAATAAAACGTTTAGACTACTCTTTAATTTTATTTATTTAAACCTAGAATGTGGAACACAAACTATCTACTCCCTTACATGTATAAAGCATATGGTCTTATTAATTTTATTTATTTGAAAGGGTGTTTTTCTAATAAAGGGAAAGTATGATATGCCTTCTCAAAACATTATAAGTTACAAAGAACAAAGATATTATAAGTTAAAAAAAAGATTGAGGTTAATTTGTTTTAGGGTACTTCTGATATGAGGAGGACATGATAAATCCATTCATATTTATTCATATTTAGAATGTTGGGTTTATATTGGAGAAGGGGACATTATAAGTTTTATACTATTTATTAAATTAAAAAAATATCATAACTTAAGTATAGTGATTTGAGATGAAGATAAAAAAGAAGATGAAGTAAAGGTAAATGAAATATGTAGATATTGTGTTGAAAATATACGAGAATAAAATACATATAAAGAGATTATTCAACAAAATTGTCTAAAGTATGTTCAGAGATTGGATCTAATATTTTAATACTGCATAACAATTTTTTAAAAAGGATTTATGAAATTTAGTCCAAGTGTACAATCACACAAAAAAATCTTAACAATAAACAAACTTTAAAATACATAAAATATTATTGGATGAGGTCAAATTAACTATAGGCTTCTTTTTGTTGCACTTCATTTTTTATGTAATTTTGGTCCATGTTCAACATCTCCATGTCCTCTTGTTGTTGTTGGATAGTTTCATGCTCTTTATCCCTTCCTAACCCAATCAACAATATAGTTATTGATTGAGATATGGAATTAATTCCAATTAGGTCATCAATCGTTTCTTTGAGGGTTGCACATTTAGCCTGCAAATCTGCAATTTGTTGTTTTTGGTGGTGAAGGGTCTCAATAAATAAACTTCAATGTCCCTGTTAGCTTCTTGAGATTACATACTATCTTAGAAAGATGAGATTGATGTAAACCTCATGCCTTCTTAAAATTCACTGAATTTCCGAGGTCTCACACAAAGGGAACCATCCTACATGCCCATGATCCATTAAGATCTCTCACCATAAACCCAAACACAACTCTTTTTTATCACTAGCTACATGCAGTATACAATTTCTGAAATCATTATCTAGCACCCCAAGTAGGCCAATAATAGAGGTTTGACCACTTACCTTCAACAAAGGATGGCACTACCAGTGATGACATGAAACGAGAGAAACCATATGGACTTGTATTGCACTGACTAAGGGGCCACAAAAACCACTAAAGACACCAAAGATAATTAGATAATAACACCAACATTGAGACAAAATGAAAGTAGCCCCACAAACTTGAAGAGAGTAGATTGACGGGCCACAAAGGTCATAAAGACCACGAAAAAATGAGGACCACAAAAACTGCACAAGCCATCGTCACCAGAAGAGTCACAAAAGAGTCACTAATGGCCCTAAATCTAGAGGAACCGAGTTGTTTTGGAGCACATTGCCAATCTTAGGCTGATTAAAATTATCCTATTCCACTCAAACCAGAGTTAAAATATCGAAGAGCCAACCAAACCCCAGAGTTGCGATCCCACAAGGATGATTCATAAAGAAACGTTGAACCTCGATTGATACCTAATTTCACTAGAATTATAAGCCGCAAACCCACAATAAACATCAATTCTTCATTTCAAGGCAACAATCCCACCTACATGAAAGATCATGAGACAAAGTGGTTGAATAGATCTCACTTGCATTGGATAATTCATGCGTGAGAGGATCGCACTATGTATGTGTCTTGACCACCAGATTCAATATGTGTCTATTCCAAATGAAATTATGTGACAAGTATTCAACATGCCATGGTTTATCATAAGCCTTAATGACATCAAATTAGGGGATAGGGAAATAATATTCCCCATTTTTTAACCTAAGTTTACCACAATCCAATTGATTTTCTTTATTGACTAATGTA
The DNA here is from genome assembly GCA_900067695.1 of Picea abies. NCBI lineage: Eukaryota > Viridiplantae > Streptophyta > Pinopsida > Pinales > Pinaceae > Picea > Picea abies. The sequence goes on from CBVK0101020804.1 coordinate 4,105, forward strand.
TCATCTTGTCGATTGAGAGCCTTGAGGACAAGATAAATTTCAACACTCAAAAACCTAGAGACTTATCTTTTGATTTGAGCTATTGTTCTAATTAGAGCACCATTACTCGGGTGGAAGGGTTTGGCCATTATTTTAATGATTAAAGTTGAGTTCCCTATAAAAATTAGATTCTTGCATGGCCTATTGTCAATGATCCTCAGTTCCCTATAAAAATTAGATTCTTGCATGGCCTATTGTCAATGATCCTCAATCCTTGGTACAAAGCAAGAGCCCCTACTTGGTTAATTTTAGTTTTTTCTAGTCCCCATTAGAAAGTGTTTTTTTGCATTTCCTACGCCACTTTAAGATCCCAATAGTTGGATTTGGTATATTCACAATCCAAGGTTCTCTACAAGATTCTACCTAATGCATCAAGGTTGGACATTGACCCCACAAAATGAAATCCTAGACCACATGTCAATGGTATGATTGGTCCCATGGAATGTCGTGGCAAGTCAGGTGATGAGGCATATCACCCATATGTATTTACATTCACTTATAGATCCACAAGGTACTACTTATACCTCTTCCCCTATTCAATCCTCTGATATCTATACAGTTCAAACATTTAACCCCATGGGTAACCAACAATTTAGAGAAAATAACAAGAACAAGAATAATAAAGGGGGAGGTGGAATAACATGGATAATAACAATACTACTATGGGAAAAAATAAAAGAAGAAGTTCAAGTGTTCCTACAATATTTGTAAGGTAGACCATCTAACCCATCAATGCCCCAAACTTGAGGAGGGCCAATGACTATTGGCACAATGAGATACCCATCAATCACTCGTTGTGTTGAGTAACCCATTTTCTCCACAAGGACAGTAGATGGTGGTTGGAGTGAAAAAGTCCCTTCACCTCCACAAGGGGAAATCAGGGAGCCCCTCAACAAGGGGAAACCCGTTTAATGTTTTCATGTGTGAACATGATGTTGCCATCCATATTTGAGATAATAATTATGATGCTCCTGAAATTGGTGCTGAAGGGAAAGAGACATCTACGTACGAAATGCTAAACCATCTAGATATTGAGAAATCGACAATTGATACAATGCCACATCTCCCAAAAAGAATGTTAATACAATTGATGCATTATCCTAATGCCAAGGTTGCCCAAAACTATAACATGGTTGAAGATTTATCGCAATCTCCTTGTGCCATGTCTTCCTTAAAGGTCCTCTAGTGCTTCACTTTGTAGTGTAAGAAAATTATATTAGAAATCAATGCCTTTGATTCCAATGACTTTCAGTTGATCAAATTTTGTCCTAACAACCTGAATGCGTGTCGTTTACATTATGTCACTTTCTAGATACAAGTTTTGTCTTGTAGAACAAATTTTTTCGGGACAGTGATGGATGAAGGAACTTCTATGTGCATCATGTCATTCTCATGTTGGTGAGCCCTTGGCTCCCCTGAGATCATCCCATTACCAACAATGTTAAAATACTTTGACATGCATTCTTTTAGGCTTCACAAAATGATTCCATCATTTCCCATTCAAATAGGGGGAAAAATTATGTCCATAGAGGTTGAGGTTGTCAACACCCCCTTAGATTACAATATCCTCTTGGGTCGTAGTTGGACGTATAGAATGATTTCTATGGTATCAATGGTTTTCCACTTGATCTATTTCCCTCTTGAAGGGAAGATCATTACTATTGATTAGTTTCATTTATGTAGATCTGATCTGGCTATGTCTTTGAAACCTAATGTCCCATTGATTGATAATTCTGCAAGAGCATGTTAAAATGTGGGTGTGGAAATGTACCCTACCCTTATGGAAACTTTCAATTTCCCATCGTCCATATCTTACATTGACTCTATCCCTGTGTATGTAGTTTCATCAATTGCTACCAAATTCATGAACATGGAACATTTCTTCATAACATCATGATTTGAAGATCCATTGAATTTACTAGAACCTTCTATCTCAATAGAGGAAAATAGACATGGAAAGATGTCTATTCCATTGCATGTAGAGAGAATTTCCTATTAGGCCATTCAAAGGGCCAGAGCAGACATTGTTCTCATTTATCCTTCAATAGAGGAATTAGATCAGTTCACTTTGCCTATGTGGGCCTTTGATTTTACCCGTACCATGACACTATAAGGAGAACACCTTGCGGTGGAGGTTTTTATGTAACTTCCCCCAAAAAATTATTCCTTCTTTGTTTATAGCTGAGGCGAGCGACTGCAGGTTTTTGTGGAGGATTTTTTACCAGTGTCCCTATAAAGTCCCTATGCCCCGATGTACACATAAAACTAATTCCCTAGTTCTATACTAGTAAGGCATATTGTTATCCATTATATACAAAAAAATACATAGCATCGAACAAAGCACCCCGATGCATGTATACATGATGCCTTGGTGCATATCCCTCTCTGACACACTGCAACAAGGTAAAATAAAAAAAATTACCAAGTTGGTTTTCATTATTACACTTCATTATGTGCTTCCAAACTCTCATACAAGCATCAATTCTCACTCTACTTCTAGGGTTGTGCCATCTGTAATGCTCTATAGTTAGTTTGATAGATCCATTGGTAGATTCCAAACAATTCAAAATTTTGGAAAATACCATGAATTTTCATTTATTCTATACGGTGGAATCATGTCTCCTTGGGATAAAAGAGCCTAGATAATTTTTTTGTTACCTGATTTCATTTTTCATTTGATTAAAATTTGAAATTGGCTTGAAATTTGGTTGCTTATAATTTTTTTTTTCAATTCCGTGCAGTGTATCAGAACACTTCAAAATGTTTTTTGGGTAATTTTTCCCCAAAACTAACCCAATTTGGTAAAAAACTCATAATGAAATGTTTTTTGTGTCATTTTTCAAAGTATAATGAATTTTTTCCCATTTTTACGTAGTTTTGCCATGTTTGTCATTTAAAACAACTAATGGACTAGAATGTTTGTACAAGATGACTGTTTGAACTTAGATTTTGCAAGGAAGATGATTAAAAATGGCGTTTTCGTGCTTCTTGGTCCGTCAAATGCAATGTGGAGCACAGCCATATCCAAGTCAACAACGCTTTCATTATCGAATTTATAATAGTGGAAAGCACAGATTTTTAATTAACGTGGATTATAAGGATGATGCTACGAATGTCAAATATAAATATTTGTTTTCTGGTGCAGAGACTCGGTGCGTTGAATACCTGTCATGGTAGACTATGCCTTCCTGAGTAGAACAGTAGGTACTGGAATGGTAGGCATCCAAATCAATTTTAGGTGAGTTGTTTTTGTCATTTTAGGCCCAAAGGTTTATATCTATCGACAATCATCAAATTTAATCATCAAAGGTTTTTATGGACACAATTTAGTCTGTTTAGAATATTTTTGGTAGTTACAAGAATTTGAAGGTGGAGATTTTATAGATTATGTTTCTCTCATGTTAAAACATGGTCATTAATCATTACTGAGATTTATTAGTAAAATTAGTTTGATAATGACGAATCAAATTATTTACTACATTCCTGCTTAGTTTTCACACAATCGATTATTCACTGAGCCATGGAGTTTCCTGGCCTGGCTTTTGTGTCAATTAGGGTTTTGTTTTAATTACTTCTTCTTTTTTGGGATATTTTCAGTTTAATTTTGCACAAAATGTGGAGAGAAATTGTTTGATGTGCAGATTTTAGTGGTTAGTTTTGTATAATCTAAGTGTCTCTGGTTTTTCAGCATGCTGAATCCATTTATACATTCAAAAATGCAAGTTAAACCACAAAAAAATGTGATTTTGTATAGATTTATGTAATCTGATTTAGACAAAAAAAAAAACCATAAAATAGTTAAACAACTCTAAAAAAAAATATGTTTTACCAAAAAAAATGATTAAACAACTCCAAACCATTTTAGCATTTTAGTTTATAATTTCTCCATTGTGAAGGGGTTGAAAGTTTTTTGAGCAGAAGAAAAAGATAAATGCGAGCAAATCCAACCAGGTTTGAAATCATTTATGAATAAGAATGGTTGATTTCAGTTTTCAATATTTTTTATTTTTTTTAATTCTATTTTACTACACCTATGTAATTTGTTTCATGCTTAGTAGTGTTGTGGTATCTACACCTTGAAATGGAGGGATCTTGCCCTCTACTCCTGTGTAATTCGTTTAATAATATGTTCGAGTGAGTTCTTAGTTCAATGTGATAGAATGTGTGGTAACTTGTCTCAAAATCTAGCATTATCCGTGCTTGGTTTGTAGTCATTCCTTCAATGCATTCAATAAAACTATTGCACCATCCTTGTGCAGTCTTGTGGTGGGTGGGATATGCCTTCCATTCAAGTTGTTGGGAACATGTTGTTCTAATATCAACTCATTTTTTACCTTTGCAATTCATTCTAGTGTGAAAAAGAAGAGAGGTAAATTGCTATTCCCATTAGCTTCACTAATGATTTTTTTCCTTGTGTATTAACAATTCTAATCCAAATTTGCTTATACTATTGTAGGAGGGAAACTATGGGGGATTTGGTTGTGAATCTATGAAGAGACTTTGAATTGAGATAAATTGGGGTGAAGGGAGCATAGTTATGTGGTAGGATTTCAATCCTACTATTTTATGAACATATAATATATTTTTTAACACATTGCATTTTTCATGGAAATTTGTTTTTTATTGGTGATAGATATTGATTTGTTTGCAAATTTATTTCTAATATAAATAATTAATGGTTATTGTTGTGTTTTTTCTTGAAAATCAACCTTTAATATAGATAATTGTTAATTTTTGTTGGTTTTCTTACATGGTAGTAATTGATGTGGGTTTCCATACCTTTCATTACTATTCTTTCTACTCATTTTCATAGTGTTGTCTCTCTCCAAGCTATAACTCTATAGAATGCCTTAATTGATGTAGGTTTACTTACCTTTGAATACTATTCTTCATGCAATCAACTTTCATTTCTTTTAAATGTTTTCTTATTTCACCCTTGCTTTAATAATAGAAACAAATTGTAAAGTCAATGGAGCAGATAAAGCCTTAATAATAGAAACAAATTGTAAAGTCCATGGAGTGGAGCAGATAAAGCCTTAATAATAGAAACAAATTGTAAAGTCCATGGAGTAGATAAAAATCCCTATAACCAAAAGCAACTCGAAATTCAAATAAAATTGACCTATGATATGAGTAATTGTTGGTAAATTTTATTTAAGAAAATTACCTCTGAAATGTGTAATTCTTGTGAATTTCCTTGCATGTTGGTAATTGTTACTGTTTTTCTTGCCTTTTCATATTATCATTGCTCCTTTTTTGCATATGATTCCTTCTTTCGAATTCTGTAGGATTTTTTAGCGTTGACTTCGTAGGTAAAAGTCCATCCTATGGAATGTAGTCGACTTCCATTACCTTAAAGTGTTTTCTTTTTTAGTGCCCTTTTCTTAATAATAATAACCATTGCTGAGTTAAGTGAGAAAATAAAATCCTTATGACCAAAAGCAATTTGTATGTTGAAGAAAAGCCTCCTCTAATATGGATAATTTTTTGTAATTGAAGAAAATTGACTTATGATCTGGGTAATTGTTGTGGATTTTCTTGCATACTAATAATTATTGTGGGTTTGGTTACCTTTGTAGGCTATTTTTGCTCTTGTTTTGCATATAATGTTGTCTTTCTTCAAGCTATGTTTTCTTTAGTGGCCTATTGATCTTTCCATTGCCTTTTATTTTATTGGGAATTGGGGTTAGCAAGGTTTTGTAAAATTATTTCAAGTATGGGAGAATTTTCTTTTATGTTAATGGCTATTTTATAATATCATTATCTTGGTTTAAAGATTAGATACAAGTAGAAATGCTAGAGGTGGTAAAGTTCATTCCTTTTGACACTATTTCATGATAATTCATAGTGGAAAGATAAATTTTTAGGTTGTGGCTATTTATGGCCTGAAATTTATGCACATGTCATTCCATTCCATCCACAAGGTGTCAAGCT
>CBVK0101020805.1:0-10076 GCA_900067695.1 Picea abies
ATCACACGATATAAATACGATGTAATTCTGTACTCCATTAACTCATTAAAAACACGATATTCAGATCATGTTACAGTCAACATATGAGCAACAACAACTTATATTAAAACATAGGTTCAGCATAATCCGATAACAGTAGCCAAATAGCAATAACAATGGTAGTCGTAGTGGTGGTTAACCCGTTCTCAGTAATGAACATGGGTTTATATCACAGTCATATTGTTTGTAACAGTCTAAAAACAAAGAAAACAGAAAGCAACGGATCCCTGATCCGAGAATAATCTCGCAATGAAACTGAAACTTATTTCACAACTTCGTGACACGTAGTGTCACGAAGTGTGAACACTTGAAGCATAATCGATCCAAGGTAATCATCGCACTCTAGAGCATCCTGTGGCAACGGCTCCAGCTGGCCTGTGACTCTGCTATCCTTTCATCGAACCAAAATGCATGCCATGATGTATCGATTCCGAACTGCTTCACTGGTACTGCTGCGGTGTGAGTTGGTACCTGGTACCGGAGCCCTGCGCCAAGAATAGAAATGGTACCTACCCAAGTGATATTAGTCCATTTATCAGATTAAAGTATTAAAAATGCACAATAATAGCTCGAATTTCAGAGATACCTTAGGTGACCCCTTTGAGTGGTAAAGGGATGTTGATTATATCAAAAGGAGGTCAAAAAGGGTAACACTGGCATATAGTTGGAGGTCAATGGTAAGTAGTATGGGCAAAGAACATGGTCAAAACCGGGGACCAACAATTGTCATAGTGGTTGCTCATTATAGAGGTTATGAGTTATATAAGCAATGGGATACAAGGGTTACAAGTTAGTGGTTGCAAATTGATTGATATTTTTGGTAGGTAAGGGGTGATAACTAATAGGGGTTAAGGATTGGAATGGTTAATATTATAGAGGTTATGTGCCATTGGGATTACAAGTCTAGTTGGGTTATTGATGAAGGGTAATAGGGTAAAGTTTAAGGGGTTTATATAAGGATTAAAAATATGTTGTTATATGTTAGAGTGTCCAGTTTTAAGGATTGTAAGAACTATGAGTTAAGGGTTATAAGGATTAGGGTTGAAAAGAATTAGTCATTATGAGTTATAGGGGTTAGTGCAGGAGGAGGATTTTGATTCCCTCGACAATATGGAAGTTCCATCAAACCCTGTGATGGAGTTTGAAATAAATGATAAGCAACCACTCAATGTTACTTTTCCTACCCAAATTTCTAATTTTTTGCCTAAGATACAGAGGACGAGAGTGTAGAGAGATATATATTATAGAATAAAAAATGTCTCGTCTGCATTATGTCATTTACCCTGCCTCTTTTTTTGTCCCATTATTTTTGTTCCTTGCAAGCATCCCTAAGGTCATAGGACAAAAAATGAGTAATGACACCTTTGAAATGGTATGACCCTACATTTTTGTCTATTTTCTTTCAAATCTTTCTTCTCCTTTTCCTCATCCAAATTTCCTAGAGGTGTGGGATGTAGTGGGAGATGGATGTGTGTAGTTTCATTTGAGATGGATGTGTGTATCTTATTTAAAAACAACATGAACAAATGAGATATTTAGAGGCATTTAGAAAAGGGAATTTTTGTTTTTTTTTATAGTCCAAACCACCAAGATCATCACACCAAACCTAAATATGAAGCAACCAAGTTAGAAAACATGTTAGTGGGTAGAAATTAACCCGTTGAAAAAAATGGATTTCAAATAACGCATGTGCTTCGTTTTTAACACAAAAATATCTTACTAATTTGTTCATAATGTTTTACCTCAACATCTTTTTTTTGAATTCTTTAGCTCATTGGAAAGGCCTTGAAAAGATCTGCAATTTTTATTTCATGACCTTTTCATGTTCCTACATAAATAATTTCTTATTTTCAAAAGTATAGAAAATGGATCTTTGGGTTATGATTGATGGCTCAAATGATCACATAGTCCCTCTAACAAGGATATATGGTCTCGAATGATAAAGTGGGTACTCTTAGGAATCTTTTCACATGAGGGGTGGACCTTAGGAATTGAGTTTTGAATGAATCTTATAGGGCTCATGGACCATAGAGAAGGATTCAAATCACCATAGAGCCCTCTAAAAGGGATTCTTGGCGTCCATGTGGAATATTGTTTCTATTATAATGCCTTGGAAAAGAGGGATGGGTCTTAAGTCTTTGCCAATAGTTGGGGAAGGAAAACAAATCCCTTAATCCCTCCATGAAGCTTCTAGGGATCAAGGGCCATGAATAAGTTCAAAACCGCAAAAGTTTTCTGTATAGGAGATAATTGTCCTTAGAGTGGGATATGGGCATTGATATGATTTTTTGTGCACTAGGGATGGGTCACATACTATGGTTATGGGAGGAATTGGTAGAGTTATTCCATAAATTAATATTATTGAGTTAATGGGCCATGATCAAGGCCTTGAATCATAACATAAATCCACTCAAGTGTAACTTTGGTGTACAATTGAGATATGGATGCAATTGAGATTTTTTGCATAGTAAGGATGGCCCTCAAGGACTTGACCATAGTCAAGGGAGTAAAATAAGGGAATTATGCCATAAATGGATCTCTAGGTCCAACTGGCCATGAAAATGATCTCAAACCACAACACAAGTACTTTAGAGGTGATATTTGGCCTCCATGTGGAAGATGGGTACCATTATGAAGTCTTATGTGCTAAGGATTGGTTTTAAGGCATTGACCATGGTCAACAAAGGAAAAAAATTCTCTTGTGCCCTAGATGAAGCCTTATGAGGGATCAAGGTCCATAAAGGATGAAATAAACCACATAACACATTATCTATAAGGGATCATTGTTCTATGACTGAGATATGGGTTCCATTATAATGTTTTGTGCATCAAGGATGGGTCTCAAGGCATTGACCATGGTTAGGGGAGAAATATAGGAAAATATAACCTATACAAAGATTCTTGGGCTAGTGGGAAATGATCAAGGCCTTGAATGTAAGTTTTAAACCTGTGAAGTAAAGCAATTCATATAGATTCTTAAGCAAAACAAAATTTAATCAATGGCTCATTCACATAGTACACTGAGATTTATACCGAAAACCCTCAACTAGGAAAACCTTTCTTATATTCATTATATCGAATTTCACCATTCACTATACAATATATATAATGTTTTTAGGTATTCTGTAGATACCAAAACCCTAATCCCTAAAACTGGGATTATTTTTAGTAAACCGCTAAAAATAGCAAAATCCGCTAAAAATAGCAAAAACTACTACGAGGGATCATCAGATGAAGTTTTCGAATCTGACGCACCCACACACACACATGCAAAGAATATAAAAAATACCCAACATTGAACTACAAAATGGGCCCTCTAATAATTATATTATGCATACAAGTTGGATATGAGTGCCATTATGATTTTTTGTGTGATATAGATGGGTATGAAGGTCTCGACCATGATTGGGGGAGGAAAATAAATTTCTTAATCCTTAATGGATCTTATACATCTTATGGGACATGAAATATTTCTCAAAAGCCACAAAAAAATCTCTAAAAGGTGTCGTTATCCTTGAGTGGGATATAGGTACCATCAGGAGGTTTTTCACACAAGAGATGTCTCTCAGGAACCTGGCCCAAAATGAATCTTCTATAGCCTTCGTCCTTGAATTGGGCCTCAAACCACAACACAAACTTGATTCATTGGCCTCTTGATGGAAATGGGAACCATTAAGATATTTTTTGTATCATGAAGGTATAATTAATGGATTATAGCCAATAGGATCTAAATTAATATTCTAGGGCCCAAAATCCACTAGTGATACCTTAGACCATCACATAAACCCTCTATATGGAATCGTTGCCCTCTAATTGAGATGAGAAATATTAGAAATTTTTAGATACAATAAATAGGTCTCGAGACCTTGACCATGTTTATGGGAGAAATCAAAGAATCTTAGGACATAAATGAATATTTTAAGGCTCGTGATCCATGAATGAGTGTTTAAGCCACTACAAAGGCCCTTTAGAGGGGATATTTGGCCTTTGATTAGGATATGAGTGCCATTAGGAGGTTTTTTGCACCAAGGATGGGTATCAAGGTCTTAACAAGAACATGGTCTTAACAGGGTTTTTTGCACCAAGGATGGGCATTGTTGGGTAGCTTGAACAAGAACATGAATGTATCTCTCAAATACTAAGCTAATCCAATACCAAGAAAGCCCCACAATATCTGCCAACAATCAAATTTAATCATGGCTGACTCACACTAAGACTTATCCCATGGAGGATTCACAACAAGACTTATCCGATAAACAAACCTTGTTTAGAGTATAATTAGAGTGAAGCTCATTATAATTAACCATGTGCAACAATTTTATAAAAGAACATAATTCAAATGAGATTCATTACACTATGTGTCAAAATTTTCTTAAAAAATATAATTCAAATGAGATTAATCAACTATATATGCAATCATTTAAAAATAATTATATATATATATATATATATGTATATATATATATATATATGTATATATATATATATGTATATATATATATATGTATATATATATATGTATATATATATATGTATATATATATATGGATTATAAGATAAAAAAAAATACAAATTAAATTTTTTTATTAGGGACTAAATCCATGTAACATCGTTCAAAGACGCATGCATGGCCTCTAATCCCCATGAATAATGTATTAGGGACTAAATCCTTAGTTCTTTATCCCCAATTCATGGCTTAGGCCCTAAGGATCATTCTTGTTGCGCTCAATATTTGAAGTTGGGCCTTTAATCCTCCTTGTAATTGAAATTCATGTGTCTCATCATGACCAAGTAGCCTTAACAATGTTCCATGTACCTAGGGAAAGCATGACAAAAATTACCTATTGAATTGTATGTGTCTAGTCTAACCATGTCAGATTTCAGTGCATGCAAGCATAAATTGAAAATATTTTGACGTTGGCCCCATTCACATGTCATTTATTTGCGCCGGTTTCAAGTACATAATAATTTTAGAGGGGGAAATTACATAGTTGTTACCACAAAAGGGGAAAAGGTATCCAATTGTAAGAAATGGTTTAACTTTGAATCATTAATGAAAGAGAGTGTGATTAAATGATGTGTTTTAAGAAAACTCTAAAGTCGGAGGTAAGGAAATATCTAAAAGGTATTCCCTAACCTCATATTGAGAAATATTTTATTGTGTATTTATCTTTAGAAAACTCTTCACTATTGCACCCACCACCTTAGATCGCCTAGTTTTAATAATAGGTCCAACATTTGATTCTTGGGTATATAAACACTTAACACTTCATGATGGGATAGTAGGAAACATGCTTGGGTTGGATATGATAGACACATTTCTCATAGGCTCAAGAAAAATCTTAAAACTAGTTTTTTCCCTTGTATTCCCAACTTCACTTATGGGGTTAGGAATAACTATAGGAGATATACTTCCATCAACATCTAGAATTTTATCTTGAAAATAATCTTGTATCACTTACTCAACAAGAGATGTTTCTTATTCCCTTGCATTGAGAAAAACCACATACAACCCTTATTTGAAAAAAATCACCCAAATCATTTTAGGGAATCCCACCTCCTGTGACACCATAGATGTGGATTGTTCTAGGAAAATTTGTTCATATAAATATCTCTCATATGCACCACATGGAATATTGCTAAAAAGTGGCCCACATTGAATTGATGAATTGATGATGGAAACAAGTGGGTGTGTGAGTCAAATTTTAGTCCAGAAACCCTACCATATCATTAAGGCATGAAAATAGTCTATCCATGTAAAATTTCAATGCATGCATAAAAAATTTGAAAAAATTTCAACATTGGCCCCATTCACAGGTCACCATTGCCCATGTCTACACCTAGTACAATGTTTGTTCATTGTTGCTTTTAAAAAATGGATAGTGATCCCCTCCCAGATCTATAATGAATCCAAAGCTTTCAAAAACATTATGGACACCTTTCTCCTAGCATCAGGGGGTGGATGGGTTATATCAAAAATGGAAAATCTCAAGTATTTATTTTAATACCCATAGAAGCGTCCAAACCAACATCCTTTGAATCTTAGGGATTAGTAGGGGTTAAGGGATTAGCATTAGGTTTAGGTTTAAGGAGGATATGAGGGTTCCTCATTTGGTGTTGTATGTTATAGGATTTGGGTTTAAGGGTTATAAGATCTTTAGGTTAAGGGTTATATGTATTGGTGTTGATAAGGGTTAGGGGTTAAGAGTTCTAAGAGTTAGGCACTGATATATGTTAGAAATTAGGGGTTTAAGGGGTTAGTTTATTGGGTATATATGGACTACAATATTTCAATAATATGGGTTATATGAGTCATATGGTTAGGGGTAATCATTGTGGATAATGTTTATTATAGGTTGAAAATTCACAGGGGTTATAACAATTAGGAGTTATAGGTGTTATTCAAAGTAAGGGTTAGGAGATGTATGTCATGTTAGAGTTTAGTTGTTAGAATTACAAATTTTAGGTGTTACAATTATAAAGTTTATAGGTTATAATAACAATGTTTATTGGTGTTAGTTGTCTAAGATTATAAAGATTATAAAAAATGTCTCATGTGCATTATGTCATTTACCCTGCCTCTTTTTTTGTCCCATTATTTTTGTTCCTTCCAAGCATCCCTAAGGTCATAGGACACAAAATTAGTAATGACACCTTTGACATGGTATAGGGGATGAATTGAAGTTCTGGTGGAGGTAAAATGCATGATATGGGGGAAAAGATTTTAACGAAAACCCTTGATAAAGAATGAAACTCAAATCATAGTGATGATTGTATCATTCAACCAGGATGAAAAAATCAAATGGTAGATCAGGTAAAGACAAATTATGTGGGCTTATGGTGATCAGATCTACTATATTAAGGTTAAACAGATCTCACTAAATAATCATATTAGACAAACAATCACTTTCCTAGATCGTATTATGATCTGATTTCAGTTAATTTCGGTAGCACTTGAGATGATGATGCTGTGTACTGATGGTGGTTTGAGATTTCGATGGGACAGTCTGACCGTTAACCAGCTCTATGCTTTCGACAGTTTAAAATTCCTCACACATACCATTTTAGCTACCGAAAGAGACAACTTTTGCCAGCTTAGAATACTTTGAAAAAATCGCCCTTAGTTGTCGAAAGTGAAATTTTAGAGTTTTTATAATAAAAGTACAGACTCATCACTTTTTGAAAAGGTAAGTCTAAATATCATCTTAAAGACATTTAACTCAAAAAATCTTTCATCTAGTGATCCATGTTATTACCTAATGACCATAACTTGGGAAAATTTATTTCAAGAGACAACAAGGCCAGCAAGTCAGGAACTTCGTCATGATACCCACCAATCATATCGGAATCATCAGGTCTCCTATCATTATAGAATACTAACATAATGGATGTATCATTGTCATCATTCTTAATTTCCATCTACAAAATCTTTTTCAGAACTCTCTTGAAATGTCATGGCACATCCAATAAACCCATAACAAATGTCATCTTGCACCGACCCCTCATAGTGAGTAGTGAATGAGGCCAACGTTGAAGTTTCTTCAAATTGTGCATGTATGCGTTGAAATTCGACATGGTTAAACTAGACACATGCCTTGACAGTATGGGAGGGTTTCAAGACTCAAGGATGTCTGATGTCCCGACCACATATCTTTGAGATTGTCCATGTTTGCAACAACATTCATAATGGGCATCTCATTGTCAAATGTCGTTGTTTCCATCTGTAGAATCTTTGTTGGAAATCTATTGAAATGTCATGGAACTTCCAATTTACCCACCACAAATGGCATGCACTGACCCCACATAGTGAGCAATGAACTTATCAACGAATTTTTTTCATCGATAGTATAGCAAATTCGTCGCAATATTATTTACATTAGTCTCTCTTGTGCCAACGATATCAAATGATGCTTGGATTCATTTCATATTTGGTTTATCAACATGAAATCTCAATTTGATACTTTGTAGTACACTACCTGGACCTTCAATCAAATACAAATATGAAAATTGGAATCATTAACATATCTACTAGAACATATGAAAAATAAGGTTTATGGTTTCCATGATGAATTGATGATGGAAGAAAGTGGGTGTGTCACTCAAATTTGAGTCCAGAAAACCTCCCATATTGTTAAGGCATGTCAATAGTCTATCCATGACAAATTTCAGTGCTTCCAGAAACTGTTTGAAAAAATTTAAACGTTGGCCCCATTCACAGGTCCATGTTGCCAGTGTCTAGTCCTTGTGCAATTTATGTTCCTCCTTCATCGTTCCTCGTTCCTCTTTCCTTGAACATGGTGTATTCCCCAAGATTCATTATTTTTGTAAAAAATTACATACTAATGGCATAAAATTATAGACAAACATTTTTCGTCAATAGTATATCAAATTCGTCACAAGATTATTTACATTCGTCTCTCTTGCGCCAACAATATCAAATGATGCTTGGATTCATTTCATATTTGGTTTATCAACTTGAAATCTCAATTTGATACTTTGGCATGGTACACTAGCTGGACCTTCAGTCAAATACAAATATGAAACTTGGAATCATTAAAATATCTGCTAAAACATATGAAAAATAGGGTTTATGGTTTCCATGATGAATTGATGATGGAAGAAAGTGGGTGTGTCACTCAAATTTGAGTCCAGAAACCCTCCCATATCTTTAAGGCATGTCAATAGTCTATCCATGACAAATTTTAGTGCTTTCAGAAACTATTTGAAAATATTTCAACGTTGGCCCCATTCGCAGGTCCATGTTGTCGGTGTCTAGTCCTCGTGCAATTTTCATTCCTCCTTCATCGTTCCTCATTCCTCTTTCCTTGACCGTGGTGTACTAGTCCCCAAGATCCATTATTTTTGTAAAAAATTACATACTAATGGCATAAAATTATTGACGAACTTTTTTCGTCGATAGTATAGCAAATTTGTCGCAAGATTATTTACATTCGTCTCTCTTGCGCTGACGATATGAAATGATTCTTGGATTCATTTCATATTTGGTTTATCAACTTGAAATCTTAATTTGAGACTTTGCAGTACACTTGTTGGACCTTCATTCAAATACAAATATGAAACTTCGAATCATTAACATATCTACTAGAACATATGAAAAATAGGTTTTATGGTTTCCATAATGAATTGATAATGGAAGAAAGTTGGTGTGTCACTCAAATTTGAGTCTAGAAACCCTCCCATATTGTTAAGGCATGTCAATAGTCTATCCATGAGAAATTTCAGTGCTTCTAGAAACTGTTTGAAAAGCTTTCAACGTTGGCCCCATTCACAGGTCCATGTTGTCGGTGTCTAGTCCTCATGCAATTTTCATTCCTCCTTCATTGTTCCTCGTTCCTCTTTCCTTTTCCATGGTGTACTAGTCCCCAAGATCCATTATTTTTGTAAAAAATTACATACTAATGGCATAAAATTATCGATGAACTTTTTTCATCGATAGTATAGCAAATTCGTCGCAAGATTATTTACATTCGTCTCTCTTGTGCTGACGATATCAAATGATGCTTCGATTCATTTCATATTTGGTTTATCAACTTTAAATATCAATTTGATACTTTG
Source organism: Picea abies (assembly GCA_900067695.1). Taxonomy (NCBI): domain Eukaryota; kingdom Viridiplantae; phylum Streptophyta; class Pinopsida; order Pinales; family Pinaceae; genus Picea; species Picea abies. The sequence goes on from CBVK0101020805.1 coordinate 9,616, forward strand.
CAGTACACTTGTTGGACCTTCAGTCAAATACAAATATGAAACTTGGAATCATTAACATATCTACTATAACATATGAAAAATAGGGTTTATGGTTTCCATGATGAATATATGATGGAATAAAGTGGGTGTGTCACTCAAATTTGATTCCAGAAACCCTCCCATATCTTTAAGACATGCCAATAGTTTATCCATGAAAAATTTCAGTGCTTCCAGAAACTGTTTGAAAAAATGCAAGATACCAGATATATAAAATATGCAGAACAGAAATGAAATGCTAGAAATGATAGAATAACAGTAAAATATCTAGCATAATCTTCACAATACACAGAAATGATATACAAAATAGCAACAGAAATAGCACTTTGAATTAGATAGCAATGTTCATAGGCCTCTTCGAGGGGGCAACCTCCAATCGAGCAACGCTCTGTTACAATAATCTCCAAGCTAGGGTTCTCATACCC